>JASANE010018349.1:0-112428 GCA_030248225.1 Trileptium ribeirensis | reverse complement strand
AAATTTAGTACCTCTTAGGTTCATGGAGCCCACTGCAAATTACACTCCAATCATGTTCTTCTCCTTCTCAGACCTTTGCACCCGCTCCACATGTTCAGACCCTTCTATGTCCTACCACGTTTCAACTCCCAGGTTGTTCTCAAATTTCCAAAAATTTTTCAAAACCAAACTATCAAAACAGGGAGAAATCTGATATTTGGTCCAGGGAACATGGAAATTTGAACTCAAAAAAGGAATTAAAGAACATGGGGAGGCGTCTGAAGAGTGATCTCTTAAAGAATACTAGGCTGGGTGCAGTGGGTAGCTCAAACCTGCCTGTTCAAGACCATCCTGGGCGTGTATAATTGCTCCCAACCACGTAGGGTGGGGACGCTTTCCACAACGAAACTAAAACGACGGCCATCTCATAATATTAGAAGCTGCAAGTCGCACTTCAGTAATCTAGCTATCAATAACCATCCTGTTTCAAAGTAAAATTATTATCCATCATGATGAATTTTTAACGTACTATAGTGTACAATTTACGGTAGTTTCAGTAACCATATCACGTTTCTACAGTTTACCAAAATAGTTCTGGTAAATTTATGAATTTTTTCAGAATTCCAATTACCTGTGAATTTCAACATAAACTTTGAGCATAGAGATCATAAGTACTTGTCACCTAAATTTATCTCAATTTATCAAAATTATTTGACAAACAATCTATAGTTTAGCGCAAATTTCACAGGCTACAGATTACTTTATTCGAATTGAAATGTTATTGTTGGAATTTTCATATCACTATAGGTGCTAAGTGGTATTCATTAGAAGACAGGGAACTCAAACAGAAATATAGTCATACGCTAATCACATTGAATGTATTAGCCTTGTCCCAGATGTATTATTGCATTGTAACTGTCACCAACCATATCTTTTGCTAGTAAAAAATGCAACTCAACTTTTACAAATGTAGCAATAACATTATTTTTCCATAAACTAAATTTGACACCTGACCAGAAAATAGTTAGACCTGCGCATACCACCTTCCGAATCATATTATTAACCGGTAAATGCAACTGAAATTTAAAAATGTGAACGTTAGAACATCATATCTTTTCGAATTTAGAAACAAATGCACCCAATTGGAAAATACGTGATGCTTAATTCGCCTTCCCTGAAATTATCTTTTGCCAGTAATGCGATTGAACTTTTAAAAATAAGTAATAACATTACTTTTTTCAAATAAGCTGAATTTACTATCACTGAAAGACCTACCTGTGATACGTAACCTTTGCGAGTCTATCTTTTGCGAGTAAATGACACTAACTTTGAAAATGTAGCAATAAGCTTATCTTTTTCCAAATAAGCCCCGAACGCAACTACTCGGTAGATTGCACTGTGTATATGAACTTTGCAATCATATATTTTGCTGAATAAATACAACTTAACTTCTAAAAATGTTGTAATATTATCTTTTTTCCACAAGTGAATGCAGCCATCGGAAGATCTATCGCTTAAATCACTTCTATTATTATCTTTCTTAAAAAGGTATGGTTAGGGAAGGTGATATAAGCGCATGTAGATCATCTGATCGGGTGCATTCGCCTTATTTAAAAAAATAATGTTATTACTTAATTTTTAAAAGTTGAGTTGCATTTAATAGCAAAAGATATGATTGGGAAGACGATTTAAGCACAGGTAGATATTCCGATCGGGTGCATTTTGCTTATTTCGAAAAAGATATGTTATTGCTTCATTTTTAAAATTTGAGTTGCATTTACTCGCAAGAGATATGATTGGTGAAGGTGATTTAAGCGCAGATAGATCTGCCGATCTGGTGGATTCGACTTGTTTGGAAAAAGTTGATCTTATTGCTACATTTTTAAAAGTTCAGTTGCAATTACTCGCAAATAAATACGATTGGGGAAGCTGATTTAAACACAGGTGGGTCTTCCGATCGGGTGCGTTCAGCTTATTTTGAAAAAGATAATGTTATTGCTACATTTAAAAAAGTTCAGTTGGATTTACTCGCAAAAGATATGATTGGGGAAAATGACTTAAGCGCAGGTAGATCTTCCGAACGGGTGTATTCGGCTTATTTCGAAAAAGGTAATGTTATTGCTACATTTTTAGAAGTTCAGTTGCATTTACTCGCAAAAGATACGATTGGGGAAGGTGATTTATGGGCAGATAGATCTGCCGATCGTGTGCATTCGGCTTACTTGGAAAAAGATAAGCTTATTCTACATTTTTAAAACTTCAGTTGCATTTACTCGCCAATAAATGTGATTGGGGAAGGTGATTTAAACACAGGTAGGTCTTCCGATCGGGTGTGTTCGGCTTATTTCGAAAAAGATAACGTTATTGCTACATTTTTAAAAGTTTAGTTGAATTTACTCGCAAAAGATATGATTGGTGAAAATGATTTAAGCGCAATGTAGATCTTCCGATCGGCTGCATTCGGCTTATTTCGAAAAAGATAATATTACAACATTTTTAGAAGTTCAGTTGTATTTATTCGCAAAATATATGATTGGGGAAGGTGATTTATGCGCAGATAGATCTGCCGATCGTGCGCATTCGGCTTATTTGGAAAAAGATAAGCTTATTGCTACATTTTTAAAAGTTCATTTGCATTTACTCGCAAAAGATATAATTGGGGAAGGTTATGCGCAGGTAGATCTTCTGATCCGGTGAATTCGGCTTATTTCGAAAAAAGTAATGTTATTACTTCATTTTTAAAAGTTGAGTCGCATTTACTCGCAAAAGATATGATTAGGGAAGGCGATTTAAGCATAGGCATATTTTCCGATCGGGTGCATACTGCTTAATTCGAAAAGATAATGTTATCGTTGCATTTTTAAATTTCAGTTGCATTTACCCGTAAATGATATGATTGGGGAAGGTGATTTATGCGCAGGTACGTCTTCTGGTCGGGTGAATTCGGCTTATTTCGAAAAAATAATGTTATTGCTACATTTGTAAAAGTTGAGTTGCATTTTTACTCGCAAAAGATATGGTTGGGGAAGGTGATTTAAGCACAGGTAAATCTTCCGATCCGATGGATTAAATCGGCTGCATTGTGAACAAGGCCTTAGATTGTTTACGTTGAATGTTGGGTTAGCAGTATAATTATATTTTTATACTGCTTGAGTTACATATTGTCTATAATGAAGGAATGCCACTTACGCACGTATAGTGATATATGCGAAAAATCTGAGGCAAATCCACTAACTTTCTAATTCAAATAAAGTAATATATTGCACGTGTAAAATTTGCGCTAAAGCTATAAAACAGTGTTTTGTCTCAAAATAATTTCATGATGCAAGAATGGGTAGGGTGACAAGTACTATGAGCATGCCAGATAAGGATTCTTATGCTACAGAAGTTTATGTCAAAATTGGCCAGGCGCTTCGAGATTATACATGAAAAAAATTACATAAATTTCTACCAAAAACATTGTTTTAATCCATTTATCTTCGAGCGTCAGATCGCGTTGCAATGGAAGTTCTGCCATAGATATACACTACATAACGTCAGAGGTGCAGCATGAATACGATGCACATCGGTTTACTTGAACAAATAGTTGTTGATGGTCGACTCTGCTGAAGAGTGCGACACTCTTCAGCTTTTCTAATCTATAGATCGCGGTCGTTTTCGCCCTTACCCCTCGTTGTCGAAACGTAAATTCCCCACCCACGTTCTTGGACCACCATATCCAGACCCATCCCAGGTTCTTGAACCACCACGTGTACACACCGATTTCGTGGACCACTAAAATTATACACACCCATGTTCATAGACCACTAAATTTAGACCAGCAGCTTTAAAGATCTACCAAATTACACCCCCACTCGTGTTCTTAGATCACTCTTCAGACGCCTCCCATGTTCTTTGATTGCCTTTTAAGACCCCTCCCATGTTCCTGGACCATTATTTCAGACCTCCTAGGTTCTTTGATCAGTTTTGCATTTCCTAAAAAATTTTTGAAAACTGGTCTAACAACCTGGGAGTTGAAACCGTGGTCTAGGAACATAGAAGAGGTCTGAACATGTGGAGCAGATCACGAGAAAGGTCTGAAAAAGAGACCAAAGAACATGATTGGAGTGTAATTTAGTGGCTCCATGAACCTAAGAGGTACTAAATTTACAGGTCCACGAACATGGTTGGGGTGTAATTTTAGTGGTCCATCAACATGGTTGGTGTAGTCATATTTTCGACCCATTTGGTGGGTCGAAAACTGGGACTTGTAAGAGCGAAAACTGTTGCGACCTACTGCGGTCGATAGTATGGAAAACCTGAAGAATGTCACACTTTTCAGTACAGCAGACCATCATGAACTCTTGCTTGCATAAAATCTATAATACTTTGGGCGTATTTTGACTTGAAACTTTGCATTGATTTGTGCGACTGTGTGTTTTTAACCCGGGTAGATATGTACCAATCAGTTTCTTGAGAATTTAATCCAAGTATATATGCATTTGCTTGAATGTAAAATGCATACGAAGTCTATGTATGCCTTTTTAATGCGAGAAAGTTTAGCTAAGTTATATGACCACCTCGTAGCTATAGGTTTTGCTAAAACACTTGGCTAATTGATAAAAATTTAAAAATTAAGCACTAGAGAATTGGTTTTTCAATCTTAGTTAAAAACAAAAATCATTGCTCTGAAGTGTAAGTTATAAATGTTTCATATATATGTTGTGTGAATCACAATCTCTTTGTAGTTTATAGCACCTAATATCCTCTCTCGTATTGCATATCTAACTGTGTTGATGTATCCATGCAGTGAATGATTGAAACCGTTTTTTTAACAAACGTGTGTTATTAAGTGGATTGAACACAATAGTAAATGTATGCTGACGTTCAATATATTTATCCCATAAAGCTACGTTATTATTTGCTTCTTACGTTTTATATTCGACAGTTGTTTAAATTTTTTCAACTGATAGCAGATGCAATGTCTTCGGAGTCTGCTCACACCCACATATAGTTTACTATTTGCTGCGTTAGGATCGTTGTGTTTAACGCCATTGCTTTAAATTATTTCCTAGCCAGATTGAACCACGACTAATATTTATAAAACGAAATGGATAAGTAATGAACTCAGTTAATAAATATCAATTATTCATTGCCGAACTTTGCAAATCGCAATATTTTTGCAAAGCAGTGACATTTGGGTATTCTAATCCAGTAAATATATACATCCATTACTTCATAGTTATATATATATAGTGTTGGAACGAATTAAACCATATCTGCTTGTCACAAGATCGAGATATACATGGTAAAACATGACCTATATACAGCAGACAACTGTAAAGCCATATATTATGACAACGAAATATACCCAAATCTTGGTCGTCAATATTGATTTTAGAAATCTATGTCGTAGTCAGGACGATCTTAGGAAAATATCGCCTGAGTAGTATGCAGCTTAAGTACACCACTTGCAAGATTTAAATCAAACAACGCCCGGCATCCGGAAGATATAGAATACAAATACTTACTGATTTTGATACAAAATTGGTAGTTTTTGCTCTCTTATTCAGTTAAAGAGTTTATCGGATAGATGTCAACTGCTCAGTGGCATTAGTGCAAGCGCCCAGTATTGTGAAAAATTTTCTAATGTTGCATCAGCTGTTAGCATGTTACACACGGAAAAAGCAAAATTCGACGTGATTTTGGTTTAAAAGTTGGCTTTGTTTTGTTCAAGCTCTGGAAAGAGACACATACAGACCAATACTTCCACTATTATGTGCCGATGGTTAACTGCAATGAATGGTAAAGTATTACATATATACTCCGGTGTTCCTGAGCCATAGCCGTTGTTGTAACAAAACATTGGTTTAGTGTGGTAATCTAGCAACGGGATGATTTATCTTTAGCACAAAACTTTGCAACTATTGGCTTCTAATTTAGCACATTTTATTGTGACTTACTCGGAGTAGCATATATCACAATATGTTAATGATTCCTAGCCGAGGGTTTCATTTGCCTACATGTTTTCATCTTTGAGGTCAGGAACTAGATGCGCCATAACTACTTTTACCGAATTAATGTTTAGTATTACCTAGGGTAATCCGAACGGTCAATATATACTTTGAAAAAACCATCACAGCTTTATATTTGTGCTTAACCAAGTCATACAAACAACCTACTTAAGTTAATAAGAGACTGCAGTGGCTTCATGCTGCTAATGATCATCATAATTGTTTCTGCGTCCCACATTCCGAAATACTTATGGTAATGGTGAATCGCATAAAAATTGAACGACAACATTGACGCGTTCATCACCATATAGAGCAGTGATAATGTTGTTAAGCAGATATTGATTACGTAAACGGAACAAGCCAGCTTTGTTTCTCCCGTTGCTTGCTCCTCAACCGATGATGACTGAGCGCGGTAACTTTGGTTCTGATAGCGATTGACGCTGTGCAAAACGTAGTTTGCATTGTCACTGTCCTCATCATCGCCGTCATTATTTTGTCCAGACAAGCAGGTAATACGCTGCAGCTCTAGCTGAAACACAGATATAAAAGTTCATAAATCACATAAGCTGTAACAACAGCGGTTATATATACAATACAGATTTGTCTTGTTACCGTGGGGGTTTACCCAATATATAAACGTCAAGAGACTAATTTCACTATGAGAATTATAATTATTTTGGAAACTTTACGGGTTTTTCTAATGCTAAACTTTGATCTAGGACCGCCCGGCAATCGGAGATCATAAAGTGTCAAATAGAAAAAGTTACCTAATTTCGCTTGTATTATTGCTGAACAAATTCATTTCAATTTTTGTTATAAGATAACTAAACCTTTTACTTAGTTGCGATATACACGGCGAAAACACAGTTTAAGCTGGATTTGAAACCATTATCAAATATTTAATTTCAAGCGTAATATCTTTGGGCTGACTTCCAGTTATATTGATATGTTTATTTGAAAATATAATAACTTGATTTTTATGTAGTTTTCCTCATTTTACTACATAAACTCAACTGAAAAATACCGGTACCTCTCTTAGTCAACTCGTGTTTAAACTGTTTTAGAATAGTTGATTCAAATTAGACTTGGGTTTTGGGCGGTTTTTCTTAAATATAAACATACCTGCTGTTCGGAATATAAATAGCAAATTAGTGGCGGTTTTAGAAAACGGACCATAGGATATACATCTGCATATAATTAATAAATTGCAAGGACCGAACCGTGAAATTGCCAAAATTTGTCGTATGAGGTTTACCTTATCACGATTACCCAGCTACCGTTGATTTTTTAGAGCACCAAACTCGAGATAAATTTTTATACCACATCGACAGCCTTATAGAAAAAGCATATCTTATTATACTATATTGCCGCAAAGATATGAGCAACCAGATGTCCATGGCTATGTCCAAGCTGAAGTTTGCGAAGACAACGGTCCAAGCAGATTTCTGCTGTTTCTGTATTATAATCTTGTTGGGACCAGTATAATGGCAATTTTTATTACGTAGCTAGGCATGAAGATTCTATTTCTGGATATGCTTCTTGTTTTTCTTCTTGTTTCTCTTTTTTCAATTATCATTAAAGTCCAACAATTTCGTGATAGTTGCAAATTCGCCGACCTAGGGCTCTAGTATTTAAAATGTAGATATCAATTTTACTGCGCGGGTTTAGAAAACGCTCGTATCTGGCAGATGCAGTATAGTGCGATGTATAGTCGAGGACATTGCGCTGGCATAGCCATTCTAAAGGAGATAACGCAATCATGATATGAGACCTAAGGTGAATTTAACTACGCCCTCTGTTCACTTGTAGTAACGCTTTGATATATTATGATTCCAAATGTACCGATGGCACAATGAAAACTGTAAAATATAATTCTGCTTTGCATGCTAATATGTTAGCGTTCTCGCTGCTTATAGTCCTAGCAAAAGTTACAAAATGGCTAAATGACAGTGTAACACATACGATTCCTGTGCGATGTATAGTCGAGGACGTTGTGCTGGCATAGCCATTCTAAAGGAGATAACGCAATCGTGATGTGAGACCTGAGGTAAATGTAACTACGCCCTTTGTTGACTTGTAGTAACGCTTTGATATATGATGATTCCAAATGTACCGATGTCACAATGAAAAATGTAAAATATAATTCTGCTTTGCATGTTACTATATTACCGTTCTCGCTGCTTATAGTCCTAGCAACAGTTACGAAATAGCTAAGTGACAGTGTAACACATACGATTCCTGTGCGATGTATAGTCGAGGACGTTGTGCTGGCGTAGCCATTCTAAAGGAGATAACGCAATCGCGATGTGAGACCTGAGGTAAATTTAACTACGCCCTTTGTTGACTTGTAGTAACGCTTTGATATATGATGATTCCAAATGTACCGATGGCACAATGAAAAATGAAAAATATAATTCTGCTTTGCATGTTACTATATTACCGTTCTCGCTGCTTATAGTCCTAGCAACAGTTACGAAATAGCTAAGTGACAGTGTAACACATACGATTCCTGTGCGATGTATAGTCGAGGACGTTGTGCTGGCATAGCCATTCTAAAGGAGATAACGCAATCGTGATGTGAGACCTGAGGTAAATTTAACTACGCCCTTTGTTGACTTGTAACGCTTTGATCTATGATGATTCCAAATGTACCGATGGCACAATGAAAAATGTAAAATATAATTCTGCTTTGCATGTTACTATATTACCGTTCTCTCTGCTTATAGTCCTAGCAACAGTTACCAAATGGCTAAGTGACAGTGTAGCTGGAAGCTAATCAACCGTGGTTTAGTTCAGTGCTAGCAAATCTGTTTACTGTATTTCAGTTAATTTTAAAGACAACGAATTAACGATACTGTTGTGTTTGTCATTAGAATGACAGTAAACATACAATTCCTAAAATGTTAACTGAAGTTTAAAAAAAGTGTTCAGAGACAACTTGAACAGTATACGGATTTGCATTGCTGTTCATATATACATAAAAGTTATAGTGCGCGTATAAAGAATTCGTTGTATAAATATTAAGTTTACAACTGTATACAAGTAGCATGGTTTGCCGAGCATTCAGAGACTTGTAATTCCAGTTTTCACGAGTTCAGAAGTTTCAAAGAGTAAACTGTACAACCGTGCAGACAAATAATTGAATGCGCGGATAGAGGCGCTCTAAAAATCTTGTGACTATGACATAGTTGAAGCAAAGTTTATATGTGCTGTGTTACAACATACGTTGGTTTCTTTGGCTTCAAGCTTTAGCGGATAAAAACCAGTAGCTTGCATAATACGTAGAGTTATTCTAAAATCTTTGTTTAACATGTCTGAAGTACTTCTGAAATCCAAATATAGTTTGGAATACACAAAAATGCATATATAAATATATATCGTATTCGTAAATTCGATTAATCCAGCTTGCCTAGCCACTAATTATTAAAGATAAATATGATCGTTTGAATCGAAAGATTTTAGCTGACACTATAGATACACTGCCGAGAAAGGGTCATGGTAACATGCTAATCTAAACACGCATAGCTAAATAAGCGGCGACGGGTCTAGTTAAGGTAAAGGTCTGTAAGACCTGGTTTCTTAGTGTTCCGCTTAATCGTTATGAGTGAAGCTTTATGCCAAGACCAGCCGGATATCTGTGGTTAATATAAAACTATTGATAGTTAAAGCTGATAGTATTCTTTTGTTCACGATTACATACAACGGTATACTAAAATGTTAATAAGACACGTTCACATCACATCTGTGACTAGCAAACTTTCATTTTTTAGAAGTTTTTGTCTATCCAACACGTATCTATATGTTAGCAATCGTCTGGGCCGATGTTTTTGATTTTTTCGATGGTAAACACTGAACAGCTAATACAACGTAATTAAGTTATCGATCGTAACCAACAGTTATGGGATGATGGTGGTACTAGGTCATATGTTAACATTCACTAGCTATGTTCACTTTAAGAGATAACACGTAAGTGTTTTAAATCAGGGCGAGACCGAGCGCACATGTTGTCCTGTGGTTAATAGTTGCTGTCAAAGATGGAACCGAGTTGCCGGGTCGCCGGGGCATTTCGGTCAGCATATGGGACCGGGTCATTAGTACACTGTGTGTGCCCGTACTGACCTGATCTGATACAGAAGCTGAAAACATCCGCGTTTATCATAGAACAACGTTTTTTTGCAATCTTTCATGACTGCTCGGTCAAACCGCAAACAATTAGTGGAAACTCAATTCAGAGCTATGGTCTCTGGATATGACACTACAAAAACATTAACCCGTCTGCAATAGAGGTTTACCAAACAAAGGATTATGCTTGACAAACTGTAGTTGAGAGCCGTTTGTGTGTACTAACCAGAATAAGTAGGTTGCTTTCTAAGTTGGCCTGACCAGTGGGTAACTACAGTAACCGTATCTCCTGGTCACTACCATGACTGGGTGGCCAGGTCACCGGGTCAGAAATGGTACCCTGGTATATCTCCAGTTGCAGCGAAATGTTCAAATTTATTACTGTATCGCAGTAAGATTTATTTCAATATACCTTTAATTTAACAAGCTCTAAGAGAAAAAGCAGCTAAAAACGAAAACTATTTTTATTATATTGGATTGTTCATATTACGGTCCATTGAGTTCGTGAAGGATTAATATATATTGATTGGGAAAGAATGTTTGGGTAGAGAATTTCTGCTTTGATGTCCCGTATCAATCAAATACGAGTTAAACGAAACATAGTCAGATAATAGCAAATTAATTTCAAAATGGTATGATTCAGTAAATTGGTCGAAATTTTCGTTATGCTTGCAAAGTACTTTACCGGATCACTCCTGAAGCTACAGCGCACCCCCGCCCTTGCCCCGTCAGACCCGGACTCCGCTATCTTCCCCCCGCGCGCCTAAAATTAGTTCAAAATTTGAGAAAGATTTGGTAAAAACTAGCAAAAAATGTACATATTGGCAAAACTACGGGATATTTTAGCAAAAGTAAGAGAAAATACGCAAAAACACGGAAAATTAGGGAAACTGTTAGCAAAATTGGGGAAAATGATGAGTTCCTAAAAACTATGAAAATTTGCTCCTCCTAAGCTTACCTCCCTCCCTCCGAAGACCCCCTTCCGAACGATCTTCCCCGCCGTTCTAAAGCCGACAGACCTCTCGCGCCCATGATGTATATAAATTAAAAAATTGTCAAAAGTTTTGCATTAAATAATCTCTGGGTGAAAAATAGCACCGGTAGAATTTGGCCAATGATTAGCTTAATGCGTCAAGTAAAATGATTTACTATATACAATTGAAAGTACTGTATATCATAGTACTTAGCTAAAAAGCGTTTCACATTCAGTTTAGTATATATGCAGAGTCATATGTGCCCAAGCTCCTAGGGCTTAGGAGGAGTAGGTGGTTCCAGAGAAAGAGGGGTGCGCATGGATACGTGGGAGTACGACAGGGAGTTACATTTTCGGAAACGTCGCAATTTCTAAAAACTCATGATTTTCAATAGAAAAAATCGTGCTAAAGTTAAAATTTCAATGAAAAAGCTCATAGTTTGCTTAAGTTGCTAACATCTTGTAACCATTGCTAAAATCTTATAGTGCGGTGCACAGGCAGATATGGCCACAGGCAGAAATGATTTAGAGGGCCTGATTGTCAAGGTTGACAATTTCCTACTGTTTATGTTCTGAGCTCTTCTTTTTAAAACAAATACAAGATATAATTTCAACCATTTTTGTGCTTTTTAATATTAAATGTACTAAGGACAAAATTATTGAGGAAAACGAGATCCGCATTCACACTTATACTATAAGCCTTTGCCGGTTATAAACAAATATATACACTGCTGCAACATTCGGTGTTTACGGCCTTATTCACATAACACAGAAATAAGGAGTCAATAAAGGCTTTAGTAGTTCAAAGTCATTTAAAGGGAAGCATAATTTAAAGGAAACATGGTGCTGGATGCGTATATTATGATCGTCGCATCTGAACCCGTAGCCACTAAATAATACTAATATAGTACCTTTACATTTGCGCGAACCCAGATCCCAATATACAAGGATAGCATATAGATCACTTAATTAGGTGTTTTTAATTAATTAATTAATTTTTTTCAAATATGAAGCAAAAACAGTTTGTTACAAAAGAAACACAACCTTATTCTAATACAATACCAAACTCTTAGTTCTAAATAGTATTCGGTTCATCGTGAACACATAAATTGTTGTCGGCTCAGTATAATTTGTTTCGACATGCTCTATGATTTCAAAAACTATAAATTAATAGCCGTATTCAAAAATAACTCCACCTCGGTCACAGGCACGATGACAAAGTAAAGCTATAACGAGCCACAACACGCGAATGCGTGACAGAGCACAATTTTTTGAACAGAGCATAGGGATGACGAGTTTAACTTCAAGGACTATTTTGGCAAAAACATAACAAATACCTTAATGTGCTCACGGTTTGCATATACACAATACATTCTTTATGTCGGGATTGCGGCCACTAAAGCTTGGTAGCTAAACTGCAGTAGTAGCTGACCAGTTATCTATAAGATTACTAATTTATTATCTATAATGAACATTGTAGATAGCTAAAACACTGAGGCAAAATAAACTTCAAATGCCTAGGTTCGTACTGAATACGGAGAAACATTATACTTATTTAACAAATATATAAGTGCTTTATATGCTGCTGAGCACAAACAATAGTCTTGAAAAAAGTTAGTTCTAAATCCAGTTCTAAATATTCATATAATAGACATGTGCAAAAATTTTGATTCAGAACCAGTAAATCCAATTTCCTATTAAAATTACTTAATTAAACAAAAACATAAAACATTTGATTTTCTAAAACATAAATTTAGACGATACACGCGCGAGGTCCGAAGTCTCAGGGGGATTGCGGGTGCATCAGGTGTCCATTCGGCCTCTCTAGGGGCGGAGAGGTCGTCAGGGAGGATAAATTTTCGAAATTTTTTGGAACTCAACATTTTTCTTAGTTTTAGGAAATTCACTCCCAATTTTTGCCAATTTTCTCTCGATTTTTCCATTTCCCCTAATTTTTATTACTTATGCCAAAAATTTTCGGGCGCCTTCGGCGTGCAAACAGAGCTTTAGGGAAACCGGGCTACCTCCCGCGGGGTCGGTGTCTCCACGAGTGTAGGCAGCGAGGAAGTGGAGGAGGTCCGTGCTTCAGGTGGGATAATGCCATTCTGAGCATGTTGCCTTTTGACGGGATTTTCAAAACATTTGCTTCCTGTTATTTGTCACCGAACACATAACATTAACCGGAAATACCGTCTACATCCTCAATACGATAATTATTTATGTTCCTTAAGTATTTATATGTTTTATAAATAACGAAAGTTAAGCATATATATGTATTATCATTTGTTGACGTTCGAATTTAATATTTTTATCTCCACACATATTTGTCAAGAATAAAAAAATCCGGTTTTTCATGAATAATCTTCAAAAAATGTGCCGTCAGTTTTTGAAATAATCTAACGGATAAAGACAAAGAGCGGCTGGGAAGATATAATTCATGACCATTCTTGCTTATATCGTTTCCGCGATCAATAAATCAAATTAATCACTGAAGATGTTGATATGTCGGATATGTCGGTGTTGATATACGCTCGGGAAATTTTTTTTAATTATGAGCATAATTACAGATATTCGAAGGGAAAATTGTGGAAAATGGGAAAAATTACGACGAAAAATTATGCGAAGAAATTGGGGCGGCTGGAAATTTATGAGGAAAACTCCGGAAGAATGGTGAAAATATTTGATTGCCCTATATTCTCCTAATCGGACGTAACTTGGGCGTCTATGAAATATGTAACTCATAAAATCGTTCAAATTGCGGAGAATATCGCATTCAGTTTATAAATACTGCAAATATATACTTCAATTGATATGCAGTAACTACTTCAATTATAAACCAAGTCTCTCCGGTTCTTTCTTTCACACAAACTATAGCCGTTTTAGAATAATTGTTTTTCCTGCAAAATTATCGCATACATGTCGGATAACTGCATGTGCACAGACGTATCTTTCTAGCTGATTAAACAAAAAATTGTGCTGCTATTGCTGAAGAGAAATAGCACAAAACATATTATAATTAAAGGTCTAACCTGATACCGATATTCTAGCCATGCTATCTGATACGACAACAATGGTTTCATGTGCTTTGAATATTAAAAATAACTTTCGTACAGATCAAAATCAGACAGTATCATAGAAACCAAGTCAAATGGGAGATGAGTTAATAGCATTAGCAACGCGAGACGACGAAATAAAAATCGATATTTACGAACCAGCATGGTTAACGCTGCTTCGTTTAGCGATAATATGTGCATGTTGTACTTGCTTTAACCTTCAACGTTCACATATTGGCAGAGCCACTAGGCCTTAACATTTGTTTTCAACTTAGTTCTTGCTATAGACATCTGAAACGTTAGATGCATTTCGATATATAATTTTTCTCACAAAAAAAGTAACCGACCTTAAGTGTAGCGAATATGAAGGCGTTTTGTAGAAGTTGTTAGCAGTTCAACATTCGGATGTGCATTTTATTAAACAACGTCTAATTTTTTAGACATGAATATTATGCTATCGTTTACGCCGGAACAGCTTTAAAATATGAAATAAATTTAGGATCCGATCCATCGATTAGAGCCGGAGTCTATCTTTAATTTTTTCAGAAAGCCTAGTGCAAATAACGCATGATATTAGTTGCGATAGGATAAAATAAAATTCGCTTTGATATATATATAATTGGCATATAATGAACAAAACTGAACTTGATATAAAATGTAATTTTAGTGTCAATTTTTAGTATTTCAGCAAATCACATTAAATACATATTTCTTGTATCAAAAGGTCATCCGCAACAAATGGAAACAGGCAATCCCGCTGTTAGATAAATTTCATTATCCAGATTTTGCAAAACAATATTGCATGTCATTTAATAGCTATCATCGATTGCACCTTAAAATCATTAATCCTTAGGAACCTGTTTATTAGTACTACATTACCAGACTTGGTGAAACATATCCAACTTAAATCAACGCATTGGCTGCTGAACTTAATTATTTTATTTCAAGAAATATGTCTCAACCCTGAGGAACTAAACCATATAATGCCATACATTCGACAAGCTGTTCTAATAGGGCCAAAAGAGTCCAAATCGGTGCGTCTATAAATCTCCGCAGGCTTCTATGGAAGCGTTGAAGAACAATGAAGAAATAACAAACAGCAACCACGTGCTCAGTTTGTAAAGCTTTTATTCTGCATTTCTTTTGCATTTAAGCCAAAAACACCCGTCCAGATCTGACGATAAATCTACTCGCCGAAAGAGCAAATCTTGGAATATCAGAATGTCAAAAACACATTCAATAACTCACAATTTAAATTTGGAATTACAAGTATTGTTACGAGTTTACTGCTTTGATCTAGTGTTAGCAAAATAATACATCAAATAAATATACTTAAAACACCTGTTGAGAACCTTACTGTTATTCATAGGATTGCCTTCTGAAATGCCAGATTCCGAAATCCTAATTTTCTAACGATTTCAAGCTAATTGTCTTTTACTTAATATTGAAAATTAGCGCAAGTACCGGTGCAGAAATGCACTCACAGCGTTTAATTCGGGGTTTGCATTAGTGCTGATAAATTAAAAATTATTGCATTGTAAAATTTGTTGACGTCGACCGGAGCACCACAATGAATTTGCTCGTTTTCCTATACAACATTGATATATGCCACTAAACAATGAAAAAGAATCCAGTTATAATAAAAACACTTCCTTGCACGAAATATCCATAACCCAGCTCAATATAGTGTAAAAGAAATAAATCACAGAATGATTACAGATATATATGTAATATATACAGATATATATGTATGTTAAAATTTGTATATATGTGTCGTTTGACAGTTTTCTTGTGTTATGCATGATTTGCTAAGTTTGCGCACACAGAAATATCTAAAAAATATATACTGCATTGTTTGCCTTGGGTAATAGAGCTTCAAAAATAAACGTTGCCTGTGCTGGGCTCATTAGATATGATATGTTGTAAAGAATATAGCACCCCCGCCGACTATGAATAATACACGGATAGTGATCCTGTAGCACACAAAAGATGATCCGTGAAATAGTCAAAATCATAAGTCTAAATTTCGACGTTTTAATAATAATTAATTAAATTATTGAAATTGTCTAAACGATACTTGGTTTTTTGTTGATTGTGTTTAATTCTAGACTTCTCCAAATATGTAGATTTGCATATAACTCTGCAATTTAGGGAGCATGGATTGAATAACACCATATTTCAAACTAGATCAGCTAAAACTGCGCTGTTATTTCCACGCTTGATCATAACCCAAATGAACTGATTTAAATCACATTTTCATAGTGCATGTGATATTAGGTGGCTCGCTAGTGGCATTATATTAACTCCCCGCGAAATGCATGAAGGAGGAAATATACCTAGATAACCCTAAAGACCCTCAGGCTACAATTATCTCATACTTACACATATATATACAGTTGAATACACCAATATTGGGGCATATTATCGCGCTGCAGTTAAATCCAGGACATCTGTAGCCTCTATATTATTGCGCTCGCTACTTCTCGCACGAACTAATGGGAGAGTTAAAGAGTAAATCGCGCACTCATATGTGTACAGCTATGTCTCATCATAGATAGCAAGATCGATTTAAGTCGGTCTTAATATGCTGTGTTGGAGCTTCGCTACCGGGAGAATTAGGGTACTACGGCACCCTAAATGAGGCTATAATTGTCCGCCCTTTCAAAAGTATTACAGCAACTTAACCAGGATCTATAAGCTTAAAATAGTTTACGAACCACTAATTAACGGGGTGATGCTCCAGCAAACATCTAACTGCAGAGACCCGGGAACGGGGGGGGGCAAGGGGGCATGAGCCCCCAGAAATTAGGCTAGGAGGGCAAGAGGTTTATTATGCCCCCCCCAGATTTACACCTCTAATATGCGTTATAAATACTATATATACAGTGCAAATTGTGTATTATAAAAAATTCGTATGCTGCTATTGTTGCTTATAGTTTCAGCAAAGAGCATCTACATTCCGCCATATATTTGAAGTGAAATCATTCTCTCGTTTTCTGCGTTTTTATTTGTTTTTATTAAACATTTTCTAAACTTACTTGTTACTTACTGGCTTACTCCTGTGTTTCTTTTTTAATAACTGGAATTAACACTACCAAGCAATGTAAGTTTAGGAGTTATTTCAGTATGCTAAAGTGAATAAATGTACTTGTTAAATTAACTGTTACCAACAAATTACGGCGGTCGGCGCCGTGGCTATGTAATTTGGGAGAACGGACATTTTTTAATTGATTGCAGGTTATCCCACTTACAATGGGAGACGGAAGGGGCAAAGGCATGTTTCACAGGAGCGTCGTTACCGGGGGGGCGGAGCGCCGTGCCCCCCACACTTTGGCAATCGCTCGGTCCCCTAGTTAAAATTTTGAAAATAAGAATTTGTGAACACATAGCTACGTTGTGCCCATCCAGAAAGCCATGTTTTGTGCCCCCCACTTCGGAATTTCTGTCACGCTCCTGATGTATCAGTGTCTTCCTAATGTTTTTCCTCACTGGTGCCGTAACCTTTTGGGCCAGCATTTAGTGACATATCAATATTTTTAGTTTGCATTTTGTAGATCCACCTCTTTCTCTATGAAGTCCAAGAAACAAAGACTAGATGCGTTCCAGTAGGGTAACTGGGTAAATGGTCGGTGACCCAGACCCTTATATAACTAAAGCCCCCTGAAAATCTTTGGGTGACTTGTACTAACCCGGATGAGTTTTAGGTACTGCTAAGAATTCTCAGCTATCTATTATTGTTTTAGTATGAAAATTGGCTCGCGTATGGCTCATAAAACGGTTGAGTTATGGTCAATGTCGTACTTGCTGGCACTCGGCCATGCCAGGTGGCTAAATGGTCCCGCCGCCGCAGGGGAATGGTGGCCACCCGCAAGAGAGTAACGGCTTTTCGCCTCGGGGGTCAGGGTCCCAACCTTAGGAGTAACCACCTACCCTTCTGCCGACATGTATGGTCAACTGGCTTTGGCTGGACATACTTGAGTTACTATCCATTACGCTTACTGTATGTTTCTTTAGTTTTCTGGTGATAGCGGCTGCTGGATATTTTTGATATCTGGGTTGCACTATTCTAGTGGAAAAAATTCGTGGTGGCGCAGTTACGAACAGGGGCGGAGCTCTTAACAAATGAGGTGGGCCGACGACAGGATATCACCGAAGAGTTCAGTCTTCTAACGGGGCTGTCAAAAAACTGGGAGCGGTCGGCTTCGGTCCGTTCGCAAATGACCCAGAAACCAAAGTTGTAGCCAGGGGGGAGTTGCGGGGGTCGCGACCCCCACTTTCGGTTCAACCCCAAAAACAAATTTTTTTTGAATGATTCCGGTTGAAAATCATGCCGGAAATTGTCCTAAAACTAGCCTCTCTCGCATTAGAAAGCAATTACTTTCCACCGTATTTTTGACCAAATTTCACATTTTTGTATAAAAATTCGCTATTTTGGCAACAGTTGCATTTTTACTTGTCTGCGGCGTACTAAATATACCAATTCTTATTCCGGGCTAGGAAATGCAATTTCATTGAAACTTTCTCCGCTTGTACACGGTTAACTCGTAGAAATGTGCATCACTGAATGACCTACCATCTTGGACCCCGCTTTCACATTTCTGAGCGCCACTCCCCCAACCTCCGCTTTTAGCTACCCACTGTGGGCCGCGACCCAACCCCCCTTTCAAAATTCATGGCTACGCCCTTGCCAGCAGCGTCTTACACATACTACAATTCTTAGTGTGCACAAGTCTTTAATTGACAGAATAGATATTAAACCACTTATGCCAGAATTCACTAACGAAACACCTGTACGAAAAGCAGTTTTTGGGACGATAGAATAAAGTTTTGTAACGACTACTTGTTTCATGCATATATATGAAAACAAAATTCAATTTTCAGGTATTTGTTTAGATGAAATGAAAGGCGCGAAGTAATTCACTTCCACACATACATTTTGTATCACTATCTTTGCTTGCCCCCCAGACTGAAAATCGTTGCCGGGTGCCTGTCTAACTGTGTTTAAACGGCAGAAAATTGGAAGGGATAAAACTTTTGTATTTGTTCCATAATATGTATGCGGAGCTCGGAAACATATGACCTTCAACAGAAAATCTTGGAACTATCAGAGAATATAAACTGTTTTGGCTACAATATATATATTGTGCTTCGTCGAAATTAGTAAACAGATCAATAAGCGTTCATTTGTTTGATGGTATAATATTGTCCACCATTCAAAATGTCGCGGAAAATTTAAAGTAATTTAACTAATGCATTTCCACATTACATCCGCCGTTTTGCTGGCGGTCTTTAAAATAAATAAATATTTTTATACCGAAAGAAAGTCATAAAATGATCACTGGCAGCGAGCACATGCTTCTGGTTTAGTTCGTTTATGTACTGTTACCATTTGTTTGCGTCTGAAACTGTTTCTTAATAACGTTGTCTGTTTAACCAGTCAGCCGATGTATATGAATTAGGTATGGCGTCTTACATTGCTCAGCTGTTTTCTTTAAACCATTTACTGTTCCAAAAATGGAAAAATTAAAAAAATAAGTTCAACACTTTAATATGTTACCCTATTCAATGAGCTGCCTTTTTCAAACATTGACCGACTTCATTCCGGTTTCACTTTTTACGTGCGCAAGTATAGAACTAAATATAATCAAAATAATTTAACTTATAAAATTGTTAAAGTAACGTGGCTAAGTAATAAAACATCGTTCCTAACCCGATGATGTAACAGCAGTATCTAGTTCGGTTCAGACTGGTGTCCAACGACCCTTTTGCTTGTAGCTTAAAGGTTACAAAATTACATTTTTGTGAATGTCCTGTTACGAATGAAGCGGAAGAGCTGTGAAAATGCCATATAAAATTATATAGGGAGTTTCGTAAATGTTAAGAGTTAATACAGAGTTTGCACGTGTCACGTTCGAATTATGGCAATCATTTTCGCGGCACTATTTGCCTTCTCCAGGTGTCCTTGCACAACGCAGCAACCAACATAAAGTTTTAGTAGATAATAGCCGAATACCTATGTTCAATAACGAGCAAATCAGAGCAACCCACCAAGTTATATATCGTCATGTTAAGTCCAAATAAAAAGATCACAAATCATAATATTGCGCCAGCGTAAAAGGCACTTATTTCGTGGCGATCGTGGTATAACGCGTCTGAAGAGTGTAGCCGATGTATGCAAATTAATGTGAATCCTGCGGTCGCCCTCGGTGGCAATGCAGAAATTCAATTCAAACAAATAGGCGCAATATTTCTAAAACATAAACTGGAATGTGTATTACATATACCCGATATATTTACGAACCCAAAATATACAGCTCTCGGAAACAATAGGTTACAACATCATGCATTGTCGTGTTTTGTATTTTGTAGATAACCATCGTGTGCAACATGGCAGAATGAGTTGGCAGAGGAAAAAGACAAACCTAGTGAAGATATTTTGCTTGAGATGAAAAATACAATCGTGTTGGCAGAGGAAAACGACAAACCTAGTGAAGATATTTTGCTTGAGATGAAAAATACCATCGTGTTGGCAGAGGAAAACGACAAACCTAGTGAAGATATTTTGCATGAGATGAAAAATACCATCGTGTTGGCAGAGCTAAACGACAAACCTAGTGAAGATATTTTGCATGAGATGAAAAATACTATCGTGTTGGTAGAGGAAAACGACAAACCTAGTGAAGACATTTTGCATGAGATGAAAAATACCATCGTGTTGGCAGAGGAAAACGACAAACCTAGTGAATATATTTTGCATGAGATGAAAAAAATACCATCGTGTTGGCAGAGGAAAACGACAAACCTAGTGAAGATATTTTGCATGAGATGAAAAATACCATCGTGTTGGCAGAGGAAAACGACAAACCTAGTGAAAATATTTTGCATGAGATGAAAAATATCATCGTGTTTGGCAGAGGAAAACGACAAACCTAGTGAAGATATTTTGCATGAGATGAAAAATACCATCGTGTTGGCAGAGGAAAACGACAAACCTAGTGAAAATATTTTGCATGAGATGAAAAATACCATCATGTTGGCAGAGGAAAACGACAAACCTAGTGAAGATATTTTGCATGAGATGAAAAATACTCTCATTTTGGCAGAGGAAAACGACAAATCTAGTGAAAATGTTTTGCATGAGATGAAAATACCATCATGTTGGCAGAGGAAAACGACAAGCCTAGTGAAGATATTTTGCATGAGATGAAAAATACCATCGCGTTGGCAGTGGAAAACGACAAACCTAGTGAAGGCATTTTGCATGACATGAAAAATACCAATGCTTTTGCTGGAAAATCAAAAATACTTATTCTCATTTAAATATAATGCTTGGTATCAAATAACTCATTAAAATATCTTCATTTTAATACTATAAATTACTGTGTTAGTAGTAAAATACAAAGGTCTTATTTGCTATTTTAACAATAATTGTCATCATGTTTTTGCAGTCAAAAGCCATATTATCAATAGGACTGAACTTCTTTCACAGAAATGAGTTGCGTATTTAGTTACAAAGTCAACAACTGGGACATACAATGCTCAAAATAGTACCATAGCGTATGCAGTATAAATGCAAACAATCGTCCTATTATGATTTTTAAAATAATATGCTGTTTCCGACAAATTTAGCAAATTAGGTGTAAAAATGGGGCGCAGAAAAATTAAATTATCTTAATTGCTTGGAAAATTTTTCAATGTCCAGCATATTTAATAGTACGGCCTTATTATATTGACTAAATTCTCAACATTTTATAAGTTTAGTGACTGTTTTCATACCGAAATGTGCCCAGTGAGCAGGTGGATTACGCTGCTCACCGAACAGGATTGGTAACCAGATGCATACGATTGTGCTTCACTCACATCTGTGTAAATACCGTTTTGTTTTGAAAGCGATATAGTTTAGTTATATATCAGGAACATCGTTGTATTACGAATTTGCAACCAGTACAACGACATATATCAACAGTGCACTTTTGTCGCCAAAATAACCCTGAGGGGCGGAAATAAAATCCAGGCCATGCCGTTCTCGATATACTAAGCCTAAGTCTTAGTCTTAGCCTAAGCTAAGGCACTTATATGAGACATACACTAAGCCTAAGCCTAACCCCCCGCTCTAAGCTGTTCTTTTTCAAACCTTATAACGTATCACCCCTCAGGGTTACTTGAGCTCAAATACGAATAGATACCATCGTGGGCCAAACTCAATAAAAACACAGGAGTCGTAGTGTTTTTGCAGAAATTGAATGCAATTGTAGACTAATATATTTTTTGACATCTGTATATGCAATCAGGTTGCTACAGAACGTTGGAATGTCCAGCGGACATAACCAGTAGAAAGCCTTGCTGGTGATTTTATTCAAAGTTATCAATCCCGATGCCTACTGCAGTTGTTTTACTACAACAGTTTCAGACAGCAAAGCTCATTTGTACTGCGCAGCTTTGGTCGTCCGGTCGTCCGTCGCGCCATTACAGTCAGTCTTCTTGCCTTGCTTAAATGTTTATTATAACACAAGTTTAACAGCAATTTGGTGTTCAATACAATATAATCATAAATATTTATGGGTGAATATAACGATGAACTAGGAAAATATAAAATAACTAAAATAACACGAACAACACGCACTACACTGCGCCCACATAATTCTTCTAATGCTTCTATCTTTGTGCTCTGTGTTGAACACTTTCACGACTGAATAATTTTATTCATCGTGCAATATTTAACAAACTCAAGTCTGCACCATGGATCGAACTTGTGTTATACGGATGAAAGCTGCGTGAACAAGCCGCTAAATTGTTTAGGACCCGTTGTTAGGTTGCTAAAGGATCCTCAGCACGCGAATGAAGAACAGCGTACGTGCAACCTTACGTCATGCGTAGCCTCTATGGTTTTAATTAATAGTATTTAATATTTTAGAATTTGCACGTTATATAAACGCAAACTAGTCAAAATCGTATTTTTAAGTAAAATTATACAATACAAGGTCGTGGTGCTCTAGAGCGCATAGAGGTCAGAGGTGAAACTAATGAGAGCTTCCGCTGCTAGGTTATGAGTATCAAGTATATCACAGCTAACTATGTGAAGGTACAAACTCTGTAATGATCTCAGATTATTATAGCATCTGCTTCCAAGCGCAGATTGAAACAACTAAATTTCCTTCAATTTGAACGGAAATTCAATCATCCATATATATACAAATATTATAATTACCGCTGTACGATAAAATACGTAATTTTTGTATAAAATTAACAGCTTGATCGAAAAGAATGATAACTAATTATTCTGTTGAGTAACAAAGATATAGGCATCCAGTTGTACCTTTTACTACTTTTGACTATGTTCACGCTACACCGACGCTAGAAAACAATTCTATTCGTTTTCTGTATTATATTTTGCAGCGGTTAATATTAGTGGCGCAATTATTACAGTAACCAAGCAGTAAGATATGATATCGAGTTATGAACTTTTCGTTTTGCTTTGTTGTTTTCAGATACTAAACTCCAGTTTACGGCAGTCGGGAATTCGCGGACCCAAGAACTAGTACATTTTAATCTTGAGTGTTATGAACAATCATTACTTTTGATTTTTGGTGAAACTTGCACTGTCAGTTTGAGAACTTTGTCTTGTGGTATCTATAACTCAAATTTTCAACGAAATAAAAGCTTGATATATCAATTTGTGCCATTAATTTGGGTCGAAAATAGAGTCCAATTCCTTCCTCACACCGCCCTTCCGTATACAGGGGATTAGGTTGTGGTAGAAATGGTGTCCGACAGAGCAAGTTTTAGATATATACATCACGGCAACTGGTGCACATATTTCAGTCAAACCAGGTTCATTTTACAGAAGAACAATGCTTAAAACTATTCATAAAGCTTTTGCACAAGGTTTCCATTCGATACTGTATTAAGCCCCAAAGAGATTTTAAAGGGTTCATGAGACCTTGATGTAAGATTCACGTTATAATGAGCCCGCTGTTTGGAATATTCCCCGTAGTCAAGACTATAATAGAGTATAAACTGTGTCGTCACACCAACACTATGTTATTGAACCTGGGGTGTTCATGGTGCCATAATATCGAGCTCGCTTCCTCTTTAAAGTGAGTTTGTTACCATAGTCTCCGTAGTAGGACTGTGTAATGGACACAGTCAGGCTGTGCATATATTTCAACCTTTAATAAAACTATGGATTTGACGATGCAAACAATTTAATTGCAAAACTGAAATTGACGGTTGCAAAGGTTTTGCTCGCCATGATTTTCCAGTTATCAATATGGCAATATATAATACATATGATCATTCCCACCCCCTCAAGGAGATATTTAATAGTATCAGCCACAACCTGAGTAACTTAGACAGTGTCTGGTACACCGTCAATTTTCCGCGCAAACGGTAAGTTAACAATCCTTTTCAAATTTCAAATAATTATGCACGGTATCGGCGACGCAGTGTCCGGCAGGATGTGTCCGACATTGTCAACAGTACATAAGTTTCGCTGGTCGAGGACATTATTGTAGGGACGTAACTGCTGCATAATTATACGCAAAGGACATACCTCCATAAACAGTGAAAATATATGAGTTCTTGTTCTTGTTCTAATGTTGTAAAGCGAGTGAAGCTCTATAAGGTGAATATAATGCGTTATTGCGGTGTTATAAGATTAAACATGTTATTACATAAAAATGGGTTTTAAGATGGGCCTAGATAGATAGATAGATTGACAAAGAAAGAGACTCAAGGAAGGAACTGCCCGACCCATGTTTAGACTATAAAATAAGTGTCCATTACACCGCCTCGATCAGAACCACTTCACTCTAGTCTCCGACATTCTGTCGAAAACCTGACTATCCTCATAATTCCCCCAGAGTGGATGCCTTCAAATTCTATCCTAGTCTTTCCATAGATCTTGGATCGTAGCTGGTCCTCGCCTGGACACCGCAGTATAAGGTGTTCTGCCGTATCCCTTTCATTGTATATGCTGCATTGCTGAGAATCTGCGAGCTTCAGATTGTACATATGGTAATTCAGCGTGTTATAGCCTGTAATAAGATTTACGGCCCCCCTCAGTTTTATTTTGTTCAGCTTTCGAAAGAGTTTTGTCTGCCTACATCCCTTTTCTGATTCCCATAGCCCCTGAAGAGAGGAGAATGGCCATTGATTGCTTTCAAGACGGATGTTGCTAGCCGGAATAGGAATAACGGGTTCAGGCCCGATGTGCTTCTTCCGTAATCTCCGTTTGGCCAGTTCGTCTGCTATCTCATTTCCTATATATTCTTTATGTCCAGGAATCCATCTCAACGTAACGCTATTATTTTGACATAGTAACCTAAGATTGTTAATACAATCAAGGACTAGTCTGGAGCGGACATGCCAGCCTGAAATTGCCTGAATAGCCGCCTGGCTATCTGAATTAATACATATAGATTTATTCCTTAATTTATTCTGTTGTAGCTTGTTACAACAATTCATGATAGCATAGACTTCAGCCTGAAACACTGAGCCAGTGCTGCCAAGTGGCCAGGAGTTTCTTAGCATGCCTTCTATGAAGATGCCAGCACCGACATGTGGTCCGTCAGGCAGCTCCAATCTAGAACCATCTGTGTAACAGTTGATGGTGTTCTGTTCTTCAGTGATCGTGGCCATAGCCCACTCTTCACGTTTCGAAATGATGACTCTCCACTCTGGTGAGTCAACCAGTTCTTTAGCCAGGCGATCGCATTGTAACTGAATGCTTGGTACTAACTGTACCAGGCGGTCCACATTTAAATGTCCTCTATTGCAATTGCTAAATCCCATGCTCCAATGGCCTGTGGTGACCAACCTGTGGTAGCAGACCATAGCCTCCTGTATTAGGGATATCTCAGCGGGTAGCACGCATAGCACGGCTTGTAAGCCCAGGGCTGGGGTAGATCTCATTACACCAGTTGCCATGAGCAAATTAAGACGCGTCACCTCGTTCAATTTCTTTGCAAAGAAGCCAATCTTGACTCTATGCCACCAGACCATAACCCCATATTGAAGTATAGGCAGAACCACTGTATTGTAAAGCCACAGTTGGGAGCTGGGCTTTAGTCCTCATGACCTTCCAACACAGTTTCTGCATGTCATAGCGGCTTTCTTCGCTTTCGCCACAATGAAGTCTAAATGAGACTTCCAGCTAAGCTTGGAGTCAATCATAACCCCAAGGTACTTTATTTCAGTCATTAATAGGATCTGTTCCCCTCCAAGTGACAGTCCAGAAAAATCTGGTACTGTACGGCTGTTGTGGAACACAATAAGTCCACACTTACTGGCATTCACATTTAGCCCATTTTTAAGACACCAGCGGCTAACCTTCTTTAGGGCTGAGTTCATCAGACGTTTAGCTGATGAAATATCAGGTCCATTACAAAATATTGCAACGTTATCCGAGTATTTCTTACGTTCAATTCAACAAGGAGGCTATTTATCACCATACACCAGAGCAAAGGTGACAAGACGACACTCTGAGGGCCTCCTCACTGCACATTAACTGTAACAGATGTTCCGCCCATACTGGCATTAGCTCTCCTGCTTAAAAGTAAATTTCTGAGCCAGTTACTTAATATCTTGGATAACCCAAAGTTCTTAAACGCTTACTCAAACGATGATAGATTCGTGTTATCAAAAGCGCCTCCTATGTCAAGGAAGCATCCTAGAACTATTCTACCACTGTAGATTTTATCTTCAACATAGCCAGCTAGCCCATGCAAAGCCGTGGTAGTGGATTTGCCAAAAAGATAGGCATGCTGCTTCGGATGAAGCCTGCCAACCACTCCCTCGCCCTTCCGCAGATATCTGTCAATCAGACGTTCCATGGTTTTAGACGTAGATGAGAGGCAGATAGGGTGAAGAGATTGGAATATATCCTATCTTTCCCAGGTTTTGGATGAACACTCTTTCGCTGACCTCCAGATGTATGAATCCACTGACTAGGGAAGCTGAAAAGATCTAAGCCTCTAACTAATACGTCACAACAGTGAGATGTATAGGTAACATGTCGGGCCAGTGATTTATGTTAAAAGTAGATATTGCCCATTTAATATTTTCATTAGAAAATATTTTATTGAAAGTTTCTAACCATACAAGTCCTCAGTATCATTACCATCACCTGTCATTTGTGTAATGAGACAGGGAAATGAGCCATAAGTAACTCAAGTGTTTCTCTTTCGTTACTCGTGTAGCTCCCACCAGGGCGACAAGAGTTCCTATTTTATGACTCCCTGTATTCGCAGTAATTTTCTTACCGTGTGGTTTCCTTCATCCGTTGACGTCGAGCAGAAGGCCTCCACTAGCCGTCTTGCTCTTTTAATGCCCGACTTATATTCTTTTAGGTTCTTTTGTTCCCAGTCACTCGCTTCTAGATCTCTAGCTCTGTGAAAGAGTGTCAGATCAGCGCGTAGAGTTTCAACGTAGCACGCCACCAGCGTGTTCGTGCTATCATTATCCTTTTGGCCTACAAGAGCCTGATGATGCTCATCTATAGCACTACACAGGCACGTTCCTCACTTCAAGACATAGTATTCTTATGCTGCGTGGGTATTTCAGCTTTCTCTAAACTTAGAACAGAATGATTCTATTAATGTTCTGATATTCACTATATCA
Organism: Trileptium ribeirensis; assembly: GCA_030248225.1. NCBI lineage: Eukaryota > Metazoa > Nematoda > Enoplea > Enoplida > Thoracostomopsidae > Trileptium > Trileptium ribeirensis. The sequence goes on along the minus strand of JASANE010018349.1, from coordinate 84,688 downwards.
GAATTGACAGAGTGGTTATGATCCCACTCACTCCAATGTGATGTAGCGTGGTCTGAATAGGAGGGATCAGTGATACTCTCCAATAGCTGATAACGTCACAAATGTCCAGTAGACAACGTGAGTCTATAACCTCCTCTCTTAGTCGATTCATGAATGTGGGGTGTTGCCAACATTAAGATATGAGAACATTGATAATAATAAAGTCCAGAGAGCTCCCCTGGCGTTATCATTAGTGCTCTCCAAAGTGTGTGATGAGATTGAATCACACCCTATAGAAGAATATCTTATGAGTCATACAGTAACGCACGAGATGACAAAGCTGCTGAGTTGAGCAGTTCACACCGTGTAGGGGAGATAAAGACCTTGACCACTTCCTGGTGGTCCTCCAGTCGCGTGCGTACCGCAGTACAATCCATATCAGACAACTCATTAATAATAAGTAATTATTTCCTACATTCATGATAGCAGTCCGTATCTGGATTTGGACATGCGACAAATAATTCTTATTGAAATAGTCAAAGGCTTACCTAAGTGCATACGGCTCTTGTATCAGCACAAGGGGGTCAAGCGGCCATTCTTTTTTTAGTCATAACATCTTCCTTGATGTTGCAGATTATTCATTATTTCATTTTTGTCACATTATTATATTATTATATAATTTCATATATATTATTTATACATATTTACATATTTACATATATATATAAATTATGTAGTACTTTATGGGATGACCCTCACGCTGACCGTCAAAAACAACAGCATAAGTGTAATAGCTAATCCAGTGCACAAAGCAGTGGAGTTTGATGCGGAATAATGACGGTCCTTGCTCTTAGTGAAACAGTGTCCATCTGATTACCCAGTGATGTCCGACGCCAAGCTCATTAGCAGACGCCGTAATGGCCGCTTCCTGGAGGCCGAAGCATCCCTCCATTTTAACTCTTTGTCGCATGCGACCAGACGCACCACAAGTTTCGGAGAGCCTTCGCCAGTTATATCCCCCTATCTGATATATCCTTGTGAGCCAGATTCTCCATATTTACACATTCATATGAATGTCTTATGCCTCCATATTTACCGACCACCAGTCTACGTGAATTCGAGGTGTCTGGCAAGACAAACAGTCTTGGCAGCTCTCGCCTTTAGTTAGACCTTCTTCGCTTCTCGTTGGCATGTTTCCCGTGCGTTCCTAGCCGTTTGAGCGGGTGCATAAGCTTGCTCCAGATGTGTGGGTCACGTCGTGTGTATGTTCGACGGGCCAGGACCTTACATCAGGCAGTGTCACTGTGTTTCTCATTAGTGTTCTAGTTCGTTCTTATGCGGGCTGGGCAGCTCTTGTTGTAGCTTGCGCCTCTGCGAGCCGGATAACTGTGCCCTTCCTTCTTTTAGATTTCTTAGTATGTTCTCAGCAGCAGACCAACCTTTCGCCCCCCGTAGGTCAGACGACTCCGGTGGCTGTGCTTTCATAGGAATTCATACAGATCCATTGCGCGTTCGCAAAAGTATCGTTCATCAAAGCGGGAAAGATAGCTCGACTGGCCGCTGCGACGTCCATGGCTTCTATTTGGAGAGACCGGGTGATGCGGTCGCCACTACACTTCTTCTTGGCCCTCTTGTCTTCCTTGTGCGTTGTTGTTTCGTTGTGATTGTTGCTGTTATTTATTTGATTGGAGGTGCAGTGGCGGGTGTTGAAGTTGTTAGTGTCGTTGTTGTTGTCGTCGTCTTGTGGGAGGACAGATAGTCAGTTGAGGGGATGGGAAGGCCTCGGCTCGAACCTCCACCACCACCATAATCTTGTCTATTATCATTGTACTCCATAATTGTTATAGTTATAGACTACCCTGTAAAAATAAGGTAGACAATAGAGAAGATATCTACATATATATAGGCATATATGCAACATAGAAGTAATATATAGGGATATATGTTATTGGTCCGTTCGCGCCGATGGTCAACCGGGTGCCAGGGGGAACCTAAGGGGATATAAACTACGACCAGTGCAATGTAGTATATATTTTGCAGCGGTTCATATTAGTGGCACAATTATTACATAGTCAAGTAGTAAGACATGATATCGAGTTATGAACTTTTCGTTTTGCTTTGTTGTTTTCAGATACTAAACTCCAGTTTAATGCAGTTGGGAATTCGCGGACCCAAGAACTAGTATATTTTAATTTTGAGTGTTAACGAACAATCCTTACTTTTCATTTTTGGTGAAGCTTGGCACTGTCAGATTGAGAATTTTGTCTTGTGGTATCTATAACTCAAATTTTCAACGAAATAAAAGCTTGATATATCAGTTTGTGCCATTAATTTGGGTCGGAAATAGAGTCCAATTCCTTCCCCACACGCCCTCCCGTATACGTAGGTGACAGGGGATTGGGTTGGGGTTGAAATGGTGTCCGACAGAGCAAGTTTTAGATACATCACGGCAACTGGTGCACATATTTCATTCAAACAAGGTTTATTTTACAGAAGAACAATGCTTAAAACTATTCATAAAGCTTTTGCACAAGGTTTCCATTCGATACAGGATTAAGCCCCAAAGAGATTTTAAAGGGTTCATGAGACCTTGATGTAAGATTCACGTTATAATGAACCCGCTGTTTGGAATATTCCCCGTAGTTAAGACTATAATAGAGTATAAACTGTATCAGTCACACCAACACTATGTTATTGAACCTGGGGTGTTCATGGTGCCATAATATCGAGCTCGCTTCCTCTTCAAAGTGAGTTTGTTACCATAGTCTCCGTAGTAGGACTGCGTAATGGACACAGTCAGGCTGTATATATATATTTCAACCTTTAATAAAAACTATGGATTTGACGATGCAAACAATTTAATTGCAAAACTGAAATCGACGGTTGCAAAGGTTAGTTGCTCGCCATGATTTTCCAGTTATAAATATGGCAATATATAATACATATGATCATTCCCACCCCCTCAAGGAGATATTTAATAGTATCACCCACAACCTGAGTAACTTAGACAGTGTCTGGTACACCGTCAATTTTGGGCGCAAACGGTAAGTTAACAATCCTTTTCAAATTTCAAATAATTATGCACGGTGTCGCCGACGCAGTGTCCGGTAGGATGTGTCCGACATTGTCAACAGTACGTAAGTTTCGCAGGTTGAGGACGTTATTGTAGGAACGTAACTCCTGCATAATTATACGCAAAGGACATACCTCCATAAACAGTGAAAATATATGAGTTCTTGTTCTTGTTCTAATGTTGTAAAGCGAGTGAAGCTCTATAAGGTGAATATAATGCGTTATTGCGGTGTTATAAGATTAAACATGTTATTACATAAAAATGGGTTTTAAGACGGGCAGGCAGACAAAGAAAAATTGTACAGGCCAAAATTATGGTCATTTGTAAGAAATGCTGGTCGAATTTAAGGATCCTTGGTCATTTATGAGAAAGGATTAACAATCTCTTAGTAGACATTTCAAAACCTACTTGGAGGTCACTGAAGTCTAATGCCGAGATATTTAAAAATCGATATTGGTTTTCAGAAAACTGAATTTTTAAAACTGGGGTTTTAGGTCTTTGATGTGAGAGTTGCACATTGAAAATCTAATTATATACTGCAAATAACATACCTTTGGTTCATTTTAAACCAGTAGGGAAACGTTTCTCTTAATATTTATCCGGGAACGATTTTAAGTCTGGGGACAAGCTATGATAAAACACATCAGGAGGTGGGGCAAGATGAGACATAACGCATTTATGAAATAGGCACCCATAGGGGTGAAGACGTTACTTCCTCATGATCCGACATATTTCTCGACCTATATATGGAACCAGGAGACCCAAAATACATAAAAACGGTCATACCTCTATACCCTAGGAGAATATATAGATCATCCTGAGCTCATGTTGTAGAGCGCGGGAAACTCAATGCACATGCACTGGCATCCCTGAACGGTACACCGCATAAAGTCACAAACTGTGAGACCAGACAGAACTACGCCGTATATTAAACATTGTGACATACGACATGTCGCATAAAGATAAAGTCACATACATGTCGTATGTAACTCTGGTTACCACCACTCGCCGTGTGTGAATTTGGATACATACGACATGTTGTATGTAACCAATGTGACATACGACATGCTGTATATGTTCCAAGGTACATACGACATGTATTATGTAACATAACAAAATGTGTTTTACTCTGCAGTTTCTGGTCAAGGTTTTCTTTAAAGGTTCATGTTCTTGGATGCTTGTGAAATCGTTTTGCTTGCTTCAATAGACTGTTTTCTAAAATTGAATATCAAAATTTTAAAATTTTGTGTCATATTGAAAACATTTATAATATTTTGAGAAATTATATGAGTTCGTAAAGCGAAATCCGCCAATATTAAAGCAATTTTAGGAACAAAGATATTTTTGAAACAAAGGTTTGAAAACGGATATTTTATGCTTTACGTAGGTACCCGCACAAATCAGACAATTTCACAGCTAGGAAAGCCTGTACTCACGGTTTTATAAATTATTTTCGCCCCAAAGCATGCAAATACTAAACCTATTTCGATGGTATAGAAACTTTATCATTGTATATTACAAAAACATTCTACTGTATATATTTTCAAAATTTTGATTGCTTAACCACAATCATTACTGTAATGCGTATACCTCCTGTATCATGACGTATTATCGAAGCTCACTTCCGCGTCACCCAGTGAGATATACAAAACGAAATTTTGTCAACAGTTGAGGGAAAAACGGACGCTAATAAGCAATTTGGCCAGTTGTGGACGTTCTCAAATAGATGAGACAACTCGAGGTTAATGGAGCTGTTTTTATATTTAACAAGTCCGGTAAAAAGGGACCACCTAGCCTTTCAAAACGGCACTCAAAGGAACCCCCTAGTCGGTTCGACCACGGCGAGAAATTATCAATAGCTTTCTAGACATCGATCAAATACGGGCAACGCTGTGTCTTTTAGGATATACACTCCATATATCCGGAATACAGGGTCCGTTCTGTTCTTTTAGCTTTAAGCTTTCAGGGAAAAGTTAACTTATTTCTAAACAAGTTTTTGTGGGGCCAAATGGATAGCAAACACCTAATCGACTTTTTTGAATATCAAGAGGTTAACGAGAATAATGACATACGTTTTCTTTAAAAAAATTGAAACTTATACGACGTGTTTAAGGCAAAGAAAATAGATATCGTGAATCTTGTGTAGTTTCCGTGCGTTTATGCTTTTTCGATTTGTAATAGAAAATGCCATATATAGTACTTTCGAACACGGTTTCAACTACACACCATGAAAATTTATACTTTAAATGCGAAAAGCTGTGTTTCAATAAAAATTGTTTAAGTTACAGTTACGGCAAGTACATGAAGCAGTTAAAATAAGTCATTTGTCAATTTTGGTTATTAAATTTGCTAAAATAGTGATTTTAATTTAATTTTATCTTAGCTTCAACATAATAAGTTTCGTGGCAAAAAGCGCTAAATTACAAAAATTTTCCATTGTAATACAATTTTTCCACTGTTTGCAGGAGTCAAACGTCTATCTCTAAACCTATAATTTATGTTTAAGGAATAAGGCTGTAAAGTTTGTTGAAAATTAAGGTTTTTTCTATAAAACTAAACAATGTTTCCATTGTATACCTAGTAGTCAAAAGTGAAAACCAATAGTAAGCCGTAGCTCTTAAAATTATAATAAATAATTCAGACTTGCGTTCTGTGATCACTTAACACGAAAATGTATCTTGTAATTCATAATATAAACGAGAGCCGAATACCTGATGCAATTGCATCTTTCCACCGTTATAATACCAAATAAGTTTAATTCTCTAAGTATAAATCTAGCAACTTCACTTGAACCTACGTGGCACATATAAGAACTATACATGCTCATGCCGGTAGGGGAGGGTTACTATCTCCTGATTTCCAAACTCTGCTCGAGGACCCGGCTATCCGCTGACAGGCAAAACGTCCCCCTGTGGAGACGCCACAGTTGCCGAACCCATAGGTACTTTTTTCAGTACTGGTGCCGCAACCCCCCCCCGCCGCGCCACTGGCCTCCCGGATCGTACCCCCCGGACTACCCCCTCGGACCTAGGACCTTGGGCATTTATAATGAGAAACATGTCGACAGTTTATATGTGTACTTTGAATCCTGCTTCCCTAGTTTATCCTTAAGTTTAGTGTCTAAAGAACGGCATTATATGAGATATGACGTCACGGCATTTAAGGTTTTTCTTTGGAATTTTTAACGCACATGGTTGCTACACAAGTCCATGGCAACAAGGTATAAGGTGTGAGGTATTAATTTGATTTAGTCATTTTCCAGCCTAAATAAACCCTAACCTTAGCTGTTTACCGTTATGAATGTGCATACAACAAACGTGATGCGTCTATTCTATGCGTGCCTTGACAGATTAATTTAAGTTGAATGATTTTATTATGCAAAAAACACAAAATCTGAAAACAATAGGCAACAGCTGAAGCCGTAACTAACAACACTTTTGATTTTCACACTTATATAGCTACGAATCAGTACTTGTGATCCGATAAAATTGATGTTATCGTTCAGCCGGGTGATAAGCATCATTTTCATACTTATTCCCACATTTCAGTCAGAAACTTACATGGTGTGAATGTAATATAATAAACTTTTAGTTGTCCCGCAAAACAAACTTTCTTATTAGATTTATTATGTCTAAAAATGGTAAAGCGCGGATATAAACGCGATAAACAACCAACTATTTTCAAAGACTTATAATAAAGCGAAACCATTCGTTTTCAGATATTCAAGATATTTATTTGACTCGGCGCTCAGCAATTGTACAGCGAACCGCTCATGTGTCCAAATAGATTAGGCTTTTTTCTGAATTGACAATGATGTTTGTAAGCATCATAAAAATGCGGCATATTATATATAATACATTGAAGTAAAGATCGATCTTTTATGTTGCGCAAACCGCGAGACACGACCAGTAGAATGTTTCTGGTTATGCAAGATTATCATATTATCTTTTTATGTTGCATAAACAAGGCGATAAAGAAAACAACCTAATATATACATTTAAATACACACAGTAGATTCAATAAGCAAGCAAATTTTACTGGCCAAATAGTAAATACTACAGGTAGGAAAACTGGACTACGTCCAGTAGCAGCCTTCAACTTTGTTCTAGTGAATTTTTAAACGAACTGTTTTCAACGCACATCAACATGTAATTTTCGTTTGCGGTATTAATAGCGCAATTCATTTGTCCCAATCGCGACTGCGTTTTTAGAATTGGAAGCAGATGCCGCAATCCCTCGTCGTTTTTTGTAAAATTCGAAATTTTGGTCTAAGGTTTATGGTTTGGAAGCAAGTTCTATTTTATCTTAGGGATTTCTATGTTTATTAAAGTTGGTTAATTTTCCCAAATTCGTCTGCCGTGATGAAATTCTTTAATGAAATGGTCTGTTTTGTTATTTTCCGATTTTTCAATGCAGTTTTATAAACATATACCGATTTTAACACATGTCACCTATAGGTGCCGGACGTCATATCGTTGCAAAAAACGGCTTCAGTGCGGGTGTTCTAGGGCGGTAGCCCCAGTCTTAGGCTTAGGCTTACTAGATGGATCACATAGAAGCTTTAGCTTACGCTAGGTTAAAGCTTAAACTTAGTATATGGAAAGCGGCATATCATGAAATTCACTTGCGCCCATAAAATTTACATTAGCCTACATTTTTATAAACGATATATAGACCGTCAGTAAATGACTGATTACCAACTAACATCACACGAGAAAAACGTACTCTGAAATATGCGCCAGATTACGTAATTATAGGGCCTTAAATCCAGTATTTCCAAAAAAAATGTAGCCGCATGACCTCATTTGAATACTTAGTCGGCTTTTCTTTGAAACAGCATTTGTTTGAGTCATTGAAGCGATATTTTTTGAGAGAGTGTAGGCCTTCCTTTGTACGTGGGAAAATTTTCATTGTATAAGCAGGTGTATTTCTATTCTTGATCGCAATTTCATTTCATAATGCTTCCTGCTCCAAATTCATGCTGTTATTCTTCTGTTTCTGTTATTGTTGTTTGTTAAAAAATCTATCATTTGAGGATTTTGTTACAAAACAAAGTAAGAGCAGCGGGTCACACATTGATGAAGCAGACGGGATGGTTCGCTGCTCAAAGCGAACAAAGCAATGGAATCAATGAGGACGACCGTTGGTGGACGAATAACGCTCATTCGTTCAACGGTACCGCAAGTCGAACAAACGGGAAAGAACCACAATCGATCCGACACAGTGGTTTCTGGTAACGGAGCGTCTAGCGTGGATAATCAGCAACTATTACTGGAACCATAAAGTTTATCAACGATTCATCAATCGTTATCCCTAGCACGGTCATACATTGGTCAATTTATCCGAATCCTAACGACGATTTCGGAACAACTAGGGCGACACCCTACGACAGTCGGTGCCAAACAACGGTGTCAACGCGCAAACTATTCGAAAAGCAATCATCTGATTTTCCACCAGTGCGAAAAAATCAGAATTGAGTGTTAACCGGGAGTCCGGTGTGGGCATCCATTTACACTTAGTACATTTTCCAGACAACGCGTATGGCATCAATCGAAGAAAAATGACGCCAGCTGCGGTGAGATCAGAGACAAGAACGATTGATTCGAATAGTTCGAAAAGCGGTTGAGCAAGCTTTGCTCCATAGTCCAAGCAATGCAGCCATACAAAAGGTCAATGTAAACGAGACCTATATTGCCGCTATCACCTAGTCGCTAATAGTAACAGACAAAGCGCTAGGTCGCATTACGGCTCCCCACAGCGAAGCCAGAGCAGATCAAATTGCTATTATCACTTTCGTTTTGCTAGCGACGCGATACGATGCCGTCAACCATGGCAATGAAACATTCGCAAAAATTCGGGAAAGGACCAAACTTAGTCGACAGCGCGGCAGCTGATAAACTATACTCAATTAGTGTAGCCGTAAAAACGGTCGACACGACGCTTATCGACATTATAATATAACATTGCTGTCGCTCTTTTTCGCTCTGCCTACAACGTCATACGACTTCGAGAATTTAACAGCCGCTAACGCTGAACCGATTAAATCGTACGGTTATATAACATTGCAATTCCGGCTTACAGCGTTAACAAATCGTATCAATGGCGATGCATCATTGCCGTCGTCGTTCAGCCGTTATTGGGTCATGATTTCCTGCGAGCGCACACACAGTCAATCAACTGCGGCGATAACAGCATGAGACCAAGCGCTAACTGCAGGCATGGAGATCATTGATCTGGAAACCAAACCTGTGACGCGCACTTCCTTCAAATAAGTGCGAAGAGGTCCTTTGTCCCAGACTTGAAGGTGCGATTGAAGTCCGTGGTCGAGGAATCGTCAGATAACGCTCCTGTTATATATCGGATCCCATTGTATATTCAGCATCCCGTCATCACGCGTGGTCCACCGAGCTTTGCAAGGCCGCGCAGACTATTTGGCAACAAACATCAAGGACCAAAAACTATATTGCCGAGCTCGCACGCGCCGAAATTGCGCAACGAAGAAAATTGATCCGGGCAACTCCACTTCACATTTTCAAGAAATCGTATGGCGGTTGCGACCATATGGCAACTACCTCAAATTCAATATTCGAACGGTGCTCGATCGCTATTCGGTGCCGAATATCAATGACACAACCGACGAATTCAGACTCAGACTCATGTCGACTCTTCAGCAAGCTAGATCGCGTCAAAGCATTTCACCAAATTCCGATAACACCGGACTATGTCGAAAAGAGGGCTATAAGAAAAACACCATTCGGCATGTTCCTCTACCGTCCCAATCTATTTAGTCTGCAAAACATGTCACTAACGTTCCAGCACCTGATGTATCCCACTACATGCCATTCGTCCAAAAGTACATCGACGGTATTGTCGTGGCAAGTGTTGCCGGAGATGAACATCGCGAACACCCAACCGCGCATTCGCACGTCTCTACGAATATGGACTCAGACTCAAACGAATGAAATTCGAATTCCTTATACCGACAGTCCGATTTCTTGAAATATCTACAGATGGAATTCCGGTTACTGGGGCGCAATGTTGAGGCGATCAATCGATGCCCGCAGCCAAGAACGATCAGTGAGTTACGGCGATTAGATGGTCTGTGTGGTTTTATAACACATCATCGATCGCTATTCTCGAATCACTGAATGCCTCAAAGGAGTGAAAATCAAACGGTCTGATGACGTCGAATCTTCCTTCTGCACTTTAAAGCAGAAGATCGTTGAGGGTCCTATGCTCATTTACCCGTAACGTGATTCTGAAATTGTCCTGATGACAGACACATCGAAACAAGCCGCAGATGAAGTTTTCCATCGGATTAGCAACGGCGAGCTGAGTCCAACCCTATTTTCTCGAAACTTCAACGACAGCGAAAGAAATAACTCAATGTTCGGCCATGAACAGATGGCAATTATTGTTCTCAGTCTCAAACAATTTGGGTAGCTTTTTGGTCATCCAGTGATTATATACAGACCACAAGCCGCTGGTCTCTTGCTTTAACAAGAAGAATCCGAGCCATCAACAGTGCCGATGGCTATCGTATATATCCGAAATCGGTATTACGGTTCTACACGTCGCTCGTACTGAAAATATTGTCGCCGACCGACCTTCGCGCCAAACAATTGCTGTATTTCAAGCCACACCAACGATCTATAAAATTGCAGAAGGCAACTCGATGATCAACATCTGTAAACGTTTTTAAAACAACGCATCCGATCCGACGATCGTCTGTCAACGGCAAACAAATCTGATACGACGACAAGAATCGTGCAGCCCTGCCTTCAATATTTCGACAATGTATGCATGCATATTTGCGTCGTTCCAGAGCCTTTCGAATGCAGGCTATCTGCCGATGTTGTCTATGAATAGTCAATCCTAAGTCTGGCATGGTATGATGGCATGGTGGGATGCCGGATGGTAGGTACGGCAACGTACAACGGCGTATCCAGTCGAACGTTTTCATCGTAGGCTTAAAAACGCTCTACGCGCACGACGCGCATGCCGCGAATGAGTCCGTAATCTACTGTTTCTTCTTGGCATTCGGAGCACCGTCAACGACTCAGGATTCGAGCGGACATAGCTCATACTGGGCGATCGCATTCAGTTACAAAGGTCATTGCCCGATTACGCTAAAGAGACACGATCAAAGACTTCATAATGTGCCGACGATTTGCGACTAAAGGCCGACGCTATGACACCTCGAGATCGAAAACATATTCATTCAACAGCGCACAATCCTGGCGATTCTGTAAAGGCGAAGTTCGTTTGGTTTCGGAACGAAATGGCGTTCAACAGCGTTGAGCATCATTGCAATGGGCCATACCGAGAGGGCAGAATGGGACCGAAAACCATTCTCATGAACAACCTCTCGCGAAGACACTCGTTCGCTAGATCGCGTGAATACCTCACTCACCTGGTCACAAGACAATACAACCAGTGATCGTGATTATTCGCAAGCGACATCACACTAAATCGATAAGGTCGACTCAGTAATCTGGGCGAACTTCCTGGTTATCATTTGTGGCGCACGCTCAAAGTCCTGATGACAGGTACACTGCTCGAATGTAAAAGCCTACGTCCTGACGACGTTGCCATCAAATTCTTTGGTACGGGCCGATTCGTCGTGGTCTAACGCCCTCACATTCGACGATACAATTCGGCCATCGACGGCGGTACCAAACATCGGGGCGTCTGGCACGAATTACGCAAAGCGACCGCTGGTTGCAGCCACCGGCTGCAGAAACGTAGTCATCAACACTAATACGTGCTACTAGGCAGCCTCAATCGTCTACAGCTCCACAGCTAAAATCAGCAATACGTCCACGCCACCATTGATGTACTCTAACTACCAGTAGGTTCGATTCGCTACTGATGCAATTTGGGGATTCGAGCTCCACTCTTCCGATGGGGTCTCATGTAGCCGCATGAAGCTCATTTGAATAAGTCGTCGGCTTTTCGTTGAATGGGCTTGTATTTGAGGCGTTGAAGCGGCATTTCTTTGAAAGCGATATGCCTTGGATTGCTTATCAGAGAACTCTCGCTACATACGCCGGTGCATTTCTAGTCTTCATCGCAGTTTCTTTCATCAATCGTAATGATCCAGCGTCATGCTGTTACTTTTTAGTTTCTGTTATTATTGTTTGTTGATAAAGATATATATCTGGATTTCGTCACAAAACAAAGTAAAGACGGACGGGCCAAACAAATAACTAGTTTTATATGTCAATGTAAGGGGTAATAAATCTTCAGTAATATCCCTACAAAAGTACATTTACTTGCAATAGCAATCAAATTTTAAAAGTTTATGATAGATCACACTAGCCTGTGCAGGTCGTGCAGGACTGCGGTAATTTTCATGGTGGTTACATTTTGGTCGAAGGCTGACTTCAGCAGACAAGTGTTTTTCATTTGTACATGTTTTAATATTTTGTAAATAACGCACAAAGTTTTCTAATGATTGAGTGATAAGCGTTAATTAAATACAGCACAATGTCAAAATTATGAGAATGTTGTCAGATTATAACTCTTGGTTTAAGTATTGAAATTTAAAGCAAAACTAGGACAAGGGCTCCAATTGGAAAAGATTAAAAATTACACTAGATGGAGTCTTCAGCTATATTATGATGTTACAAATTAGACATTTTAGTTTACACCTGATTCCATAAATGTGATATAAAAACTCACGTATTGTTAACAGGTTTCAATTTTGAATGATGATTCAGTACTATCATTCAGGAATCAAAAGCTCGTTCAGTAAAAAGCATAACCACACACGCAGTACTATATTCCTGCCAATTCGGGCGTAACTCGATATACAAATCCTGAGCTTTAACCAAAGCTAAAGTCCTCATATAAACTTTATAATAAGTGTAAACCAGAGACGGGGCCTACCCCCGAACTCGTAATGAACTGAATAAACCTCTTCTTTCTAGCTATATAGCGTATAAACGTAAAAGGTGACATGAGCCCACAATCGCATTTACTATAGATAACGTCAGTGAAATTGGAAGATCCTTTTCACAGAATCAGATACACTTGGTGCAACTATTTTAGAATTTCCATAACGCGTAAATCCCAAAAACATGATTTATACAATAGTAGAAGTGAGACGAGCGAAAAGCCAATAGTAAATATTAGACTTGCGGAAGAATGTCTCAGGTTTGCTAAGTTAACTGCCACGATCAATCTCATGAACATGTTAACTGCCACGATAAATCTCATGAACATGTTTAACCCAGAATGTTTCAGCACAACCCTACATAGAACCTTTCATTCCTGAAGCACCAAAATCACACTACACCTATGTTAATTCACCGCCAAACTAAGATGCCGCCCATTTTTTCCGTCTTCCGAAAATAATGTCTTTATTATTGAGAGGGTCTTACCAGGAATCTGTGAAGAACTATGTTACATTACAAAAATTGTGAAAGCAGTTGATCTTGCGTAAAAATATATACGTCGATATATCTACGTATTATTTCGTATGTTGACGCATCATAACCAGATTACTTTTACTAAACATTACAATCACATTCCACAGCAGGATTTACGAAACTGGTCAGAATCATGAATATATTCAGTTTATACAACCGTGAAAACATCAAAATGAAATTAAATAAAAAGTGAAATTCTTACTGCTCCCGAACAATAAAAATATGTATGATTAGCTCCTCAGCAACATGACTTTTGAAATTAACATAGGACTTATTTTGCACTTGGGGCTACTGAGCATCTAGATCTAGACTTCAAGGTAAATGACAAACATGCTTTAATTCTGCAAAAAGTAGGTTTCAAGTTTTCAGCCCTGTAGTTCCTTAACTTAAAAGGTGAACATGGACGGTCCCTGTTTTGATATTGGTAAGGATAGTCGCCATTTAGGAATCATACATAAATTTTGACAGGTACTGTCCATCATTGGATTCACAGGCTTTAAACGTAGTTGACGACATATTTATAAGTATAAACATTTCCAAGTAATAACTTCCATTTAATTTACTTCTCTTTCTAAAGCTCCATTTAGTACACCCTGGATATGCTCGCTTCGAAATGATGTAATGGACGATTATCAGAAAGTTTCCCGCTATGGATTTCTAGATATTTAATAACATCATCCAAAGTAAAACTTACAGATGCGTCATTGTATTGAACACGGTTGTTCGTATCTTGCTTTTTTGGTTTAAGATGACTGAACAAATGTTTGACTTTGGAATGTAAACGTTTGGAAAATAAAGTTGAAATGTCTTCATCGGAAGTTATGTTCAACTATATCAGCGCTAATTTTTGCAGAGTCTACATGGTTTTGCGTCTGTTTTAGCTGTCTGTGTAGTCCTAGTAGGTATGGGTTGTTCATATTTCGATAAATATTTAAAAATCAATAGTAACATATTGTCTTTTCATGCTATTAGACAACTCTAAGGACGGTTTTTTAACAAACTACAGACCGTTGTTTGCGAAACTGTTTAATATGCTGCGCAATTAAAGTAAAATTAGCTTATAAAACGTTATAACAAATTTCACTTAAAGACTATATCATCGATAGTCGGGCCACCTTCGTGAAACGTTTAATACATTTACGACCTGTATTAACCAGGCTTAGCGCTAGATATAACGTTTCAGAGTGACGCTTCATCACCGCGTACGCGCTAGTGGTGGCTCTATTTACGTTGGTTTGTACACTACAGTGTGTTAAATATATTCTCTCACGCGTAACTCTTCAGGAGTATTATTTAGGCTTAAGATCAATCATAACATAGTCATAATGATTTCCTTTAGTTGCCATTTCAAACGAATGGACAAAAATTTAGTTTATGGGGCCATATGTAACGTCCCAGGGTTGCAATCATTGATGTTGAACGCGGATTTGGAAATAAAAATAAATACTGAGCATTTCTAGAAATTTCAATTATATGCTTTGCAGAATCATAAAAATTTTTGTACTATGCACGAGTAAACTTAACTTGTGCCCATCGACTATCCTATTTTGTAATAGCCGATAGCGAATCGTTAACCATTGTTACATAGCGAAAGTGGAAATTTCAATAACAAAAAGTGAGCAAAATCAGAAACAAGTACCAAAAATTACACCTTGTGTTGTAACAGATTTTGACGATTTTGAATTTGCAGTGAAAACTGTTATCTAATGCCTATTCAGCTTTTGGTCTGTATTTGTCGCTGCTTGCGAACTATTTAACGTAATAATGGCGTCACAAATTAATCGGTCCCTTAGCTTAGCTTGCAGTGTTCGCGAACAAGGCCAGTAAATCCAAATCCGGTAGATTTTAGTTCGCAAAAAAATCGGTAATTTTCGCGAACACAAATTCACCTTATTATTATTACAGAGCTTTCTTTTCGCGAACAGTTTTGCGCCGGAGTACGGATTACCAAAAAACGTTCGGTAACAGATTTTAACCGAAATACCAAAATAGAATTTTATTGATGGGCCTGAGTTAAGTTTACTGTTGCACTATAGATACAGTACTAATAACGTTTGTATGTCGAATAGTCGCTAAGGTTTGTGGTTAGAGTATTCCATAACATCGTCTATAATATATAACGTTTGCCCTTCAGCCTTTTCTATATCAGAAGGGAAGTCTTTAAACTCTATGTTTGCAAACATATCTACTAATTAATGGTGTAATCCCTGCTACACACCATAGCACTATGCAATTTTTAAAATGGTCTATCGAACAGACCCTTGCGCACCAGCTCAGCCACAGGGTGCGTTTTACCTACTCCTATGCCTCTAGATACTATACATGTGAAGGGTACTCCTAGAGGTATTGCTTCCATACTTAAAATTGGTAATAACTAAACCCTTTTGTTGTCGCGTTCGTCAACCGAACTGTTAAACTATTGGGACACCTAAGCCATTTCACTAAATACTGACGTGTGGTGTCTTTTTCGAACTATTTTCTTCAACTTAAAAGTGTGTCCAACACGTATTTGCAGAAGCTTTTTTATACCGGTTGCCAGTATACCATCTCCGTTGTAATCTGAAATTTTGTAGTGAGGAAGGTCTGACGGTATGCGCTAAGAAATATAAAATACCTCTTGAGACCACTGTGGAAGGCAACCTTTTTAAAAAATAATCTGAGCGCCTGTAACTCGTACGGTGTTTTTCAATTTCAATTTATAATATATATTTATCGATGTAATTTTGGAAGATAAAGCAATTTTATTATATCTTCCTATAGTTTCTGTAGTCACATCTGCAGGACGAAACACGTACCGATTTTTACAATTGTAGCTGTTTATAATATCCTGCAATGCATCCATATATCGATAGGAATTATGTGCAGCGCGATATTTATAAATATTGAATTCCAAGGTGCGAATTGATCTTTCAGCAACCGCTGTGTTAGCTGTAATATTTTGATATGTGTAACAAATTACATTCCACTGCTGCCATAGGATTCGAAATTTTTACATTAGTAAATTCTGTCCCGGGATCTAAGAAAATGTTTTTGAGAAATTATGAAAAATAGATGATACTGCATCACAAATTGAACTGGATGTTTTTGACTTCACTGTCGACACTGTTAATAATTTAGCAGCTACATCTATAGCCACTAACAAATATTTGAAACCATCATTGATTTAGAATAGCTTGACACATCAGCCAGTTCTGTTTGCCAGAGGTCATTGAG
This sequence comes from Trileptium ribeirensis, assembly GCA_030248225.1. Lineage (NCBI taxonomy): Eukaryota > Metazoa > Nematoda > Enoplea > Enoplida > Thoracostomopsidae > Trileptium > Trileptium ribeirensis. The sequence goes on along the minus strand of JASANE010018349.1, from coordinate 67,990 downwards.
ACCTTTGGTTACAGTACGAACTCTTCGGAATAGCTTGGGTTGGGTTTATGCTAGGTATTTTTATCATTATCCTGCAATCAATCAATGATTTATCTAATTCCGTACTTCCGATGTTTCTTTAACGCGTGGTAGGAATATGTCAGCATTTTTGATATTAACCCTTATTATGCCGATTGTTAACAATGCTGCACAAATCAAACCTGATTAGCTTAGAAACAAGTGTATTAGCGATATTTCAGCTATTCATATAAAGCCCCCGGTACCTGTTACCACTCTGAATTAGTACTAATAGATTATCATTATGACACTATGATTTAAATAAATGTTCGGCAATATCAAATTAATACATTACTTTTTCTACTGTTTAAGGCTGCATGAGTATGAAAAGTTTGACGGAACTTCTTTTCATGTTTTTGAAATGATACGATGCGAAGCACCCAAATGTTTTAGTGATGTTGGTATCCTGCAATTATAAGATGTCGCTTGCCTTACCCTATATGTACTGTTTACAATTTTTAAATCTCAAATCTACTAGATATCAATAAACCACAAATATAACGCAAACTATTGAGAATATTCATTATTTCGCAATGACCATATGGTTCTGAAGTAATACCTTCGAAAATCAGGTATTGCTTGTCGTGATAGGCGCTCGAACTAATTTAATATGATTACAATAGAAATCATATATAGGCTTTTTAAAAGATCGAGGGCAGTAAAACCTACATATATTGGTTTTCAAATGCAGACACTAAAGTTTTTCATTGATACAGCTACCAGATTTTTTGTCAAAAATTGTATTTCCGTCATATCTTGGATTAGCGACTAGTGCGTCTGTAAACTTAACCCACGCTCACCAACCATCCTATTTTGCTATCTATTCATGAACGTTTTTCGATGTGCCGTAATTCCGTGCAAATCTGTTCACGAACACACAGCTCTGCGATAGAAATCCGGCAAATTTGAGTTCGTGACAATTAAACGAAAATTACCGTTTTTGTGCCAATAAATATCTACCCGGTTTGAATAAGACTGACTTTGTTCGCGGGCACTGCTAGCCAACCCACAGAAGCGAATAATTTGTGGCGTCGGTGTTACGTTAAATGTGTTCGCGAACAGAAATACAAATAAAAATCGGTGCAAAAAATGGATGAAATTTTGACATTCTTCTATAACAAGGATTTGCGACTCGCTATCGGATTTTAGAAAACAGGATGGTCGATGGGCGCAGCTTTAAGTTTACTGGCTCATAGCTTTGAAACCTTTTTAGGACAATTTGCTAACTGAATATCTCTATATGCACTGATATTTCACATAGGTTTCCCGAAAACGACATTATTGGTAAGTTTAAATATGTCCTTAATCGAAGGAGCTTTTGGCATTTTGTCTCTTATTTGTGTTAAAAAGTTATATGATTCCATCCGGTTACTTGACTGGAACTGATCTACTCTGTGAATTTTGGTAAGTTTCAGTCTTAAGTCAGTATAGTTTGAGGTTTATTGCATGTGCAATATATCTTACTTTATTGCTTAAATTTGGAACGAGTTTCTTGAATGGTGCAGTTTTAACACTTTCGCTTAAATACTGACAGTATGCGAATAACATCTTGTCACCTATCTCTAATCACTCTGGCGCTAGGCCGTCATCTAAATGGATTTTGTGTTAATGGTGTGGGTGTTCGAGATGCACTTTTAATACCGCACTATAGCTCAGTATCTCGAGACTGCAATTGATGATCAATATTTTCGTCTAACTAAACGCCGACCCGGAACCAAAACCGCTACACTCCAATTTTGCTGAAACTGAGCTTTTATAAATTTCAAAAGTCAACCGAACCCTGTTTTGTTTTGTGTCAAAATATCTCAAATCCTATCTCACCTGGCTAAAAAGTGATATCTATTTTCATATATTAAACTCCATTTGTGCAAAACATTTCAACACCACGATACTCCCATTCAAATGGCAAAAAAGTCAACACCTAATCATGAAGCTGCAAATTTATTAAAGTTAGTCCACCATAATCGTACATAGTAATTTATGATTTTCAAATATGGTCTTTTCCTGGCTTATACTGTTTGAAATTTTAATCACATTCGACAATTTTAATCGTTTTTAAACTTTCGTTTTTCCATGCTACTTTCCATTTATATATATTTTTCAACAAGCAACGCCTTTATTTCAGTAGCCGATGCTCATCTTCTGACATAACCAACCAGAAACTTTATATTATACGTATTCTTCCTATCGATATAGCCACCGTTTGGTTTTCACATAACCCTACCATTAGAAACATTCAAGTGCCGCTGCACTGTGCGGTGGCAATTTCTATGTGACAACATTACAGTTTTAGACCTTTTTCAGTAATTAAGGCATTAATTATCCACAACGGTATTCAATTTCGCATAAATCTGTGTTTACTCCTATTTTTCGCCGAACAGTAAAGCTCTGATTTTTTTTCGGAAAAAACCGGAATTTACACTGATAACCAGCTTTGCACCAAAAATATCCTTTTCCTGCAACGTACGAGGTGTCCGTACATTATAACACACACTACTGTACACCATACATACCGAAGCAGAAAATTAACTGCTCCCTTGATGACTCGACACCCCCCACAAGGCTCTGGTCTACCCACCATCTAAGTGTCCTTCCACGAAACATTGAGGTGAAATCGAGAAAAAAAGGATGCGACGGGGGCCATCACTAAGTCACGACCCCCCTCTCGATGGCCTTTTCCCTATGAGACGACCTCCCGTTGGCCGAACCCGGCCGCTTCCGTTAGACCTCGGAGCGTCAGCATGTATGATACAACCAATGGTCACTATACCCTATGCGCTCGCACAATAAATCCGTATAATTCTACTTTTGTCATAAACAACACTACTGCCTTCACAGCCACAACAAAATACGGGGATACATAAAACAAAATCAAGCACACATCAAGTTTATGCGAGAAAGTATCTAAAAACAGGTTTTTCATTTTTCTCAATCAACAAGCTTCCCTTTTTCGAAAACCCTAGCTTCATGGAATATTTATATATAAAATAATAAAGAACATTATAGGTGTACCAAGTTTCCTGTCATTTGATATTTCTAATCCTCACACGGCGCAGTATGACGTCCAGGAAAACACATGTAACTATATTCCTATATCGCACTGCCGCTTAGGCTCTATCAAGGTTTACAACACTCGTGCCGTAGTAGAACTTTTTCGAAGTCACAAAGCAAACACTGAATTGCTCGAAAGGCCGTTCTTGTTGTTAAACTATAAATGGTCCTAGCCATAAACATAAGCATGATGCAAGCTTAATCTCACAGAAAATTTAAGTAACTTGCACACATTTCATAAATGATCAGCGCTTAATAACTTGAATGAAATTTCAACTATTCAATCTCGTGCTCATTTTAAATGTAGTGAATTCATACATTTACACTACTTTAATACGCTATAACCCGGATCTGTTTCATGCTGTTGAGTCGTTCGAGACAGGTTGTCCGGATCACTCGTCTCAGGATCTGTGTGCGGCGGCAGCCCTTTCAAGGATACCGCCTAGGATGTTATAGGAATGCGTGCTACAGCTAAAATCGCAGTCATTGGCTACGTCATGGCCCTAGTAGGTTAGACGCACTCACCCCGGTCGCATAAAATGCCAGGAAAAGTAGTGTAGCAACCAGGATTGCGAAAGGCTAAATGCTGGCGCCTCAAATCCGGCTTCCGGGATAGTGGGTGGTAAACAACGATAAAAGTCATCTACTTTTGGTTCCTCAGCAAGTTAAGGGTCTGGGAATCCTTGTAGTACTCCAATAACGTTCATGACGCATACTACATACAAAACGACGCGCGTCGCCTTGGTACCGACGGCAAAAAAATTGGCCTTTGGTAGCACAACTACTAAACACTGTATAACAAATCTCAACATTTAAAAGGACATCTGCAACAAATTATTATGTGATTCCATTAGCAAATGTTCCCTCGACTTAGCTGTGCTATCTGAAAGGCGATTCGCTGGAAGTACGGACATATAACGAGGCTCAAAAACCAACTCAATGCTATTATATTCCAGTGCTGAAAAACAAGGAAGAAGCGGGCTTGGTATTGCCATCAAGCGGGCAATGATGCGCTAGCGGTCGCCTGGAAACCCCGCTCTAGACTGGCGTCCTTGAGCATTCGTGGAAATCTTATCAACATTTAAATGGTGGCCCTACGTCCCTACAGATTGCGCATTCTACAATCAAGTATTGGATGAAGTGAACAGCCTCACCAAAAGAAATCTTATCATGATCTGTGGTGATTTCAATGCCCAGGTTGGCACCAAGGCATGCAGATGAGAATATAATACTTGGCAACTTTGCGCTGGGCAATCGTACAGGCAATGGGTTGCGACTGATATCGGCTGACCAGTATATGAAATTATTTCTACTTCTTCCAACATATAAAACGCATCACCTAGTATATCGAGAACGGCATGGCCTGCATTTTGTTTACGACCTTCAGGGTTGCTTTGGCCCTTACGCTCATTCTATTCAACTATGCCATAGAATGGGTCATGTGTTCTCCATTTGAACCGACAGACGGCGCTACAGTTAACAACGAAGGAGAAAAGCTTGAGGACGCAGCTTAATACGCCGAAACACATGTATCGTCGCCGAAACATTTGATCCATTTGCAACAAGTGCTAGAACTTGGCGCAGTTGCTATCGCTTATAATCAGTAAAAGAAAAACAAAGATTATGAGCGACTGCGTTAACAAAACCCACAACAGTAACGTAAGGGACATCTGCCGTGGAACGCGTTGACCAATGTTGCAACCTAGGAAGCCAACTCTCCGGAATCGGGCCGAGCGACAATGAGATCGACCGCTGAATAGCAAAACCGAGATCAGTGTTCTATGGCATGAGCGGCTTATGGCAGTCAAACATCTTACTTGATACCACGCTAGCTGTCTACAACGCAGCAATACGTCCAGTCCTGTTGTATGCCACAGTGAAACTTAGCCAGCCAAACAACGCAATGTTGTGCAATTGAATGTATTCGGAAACTTCTGCCGGCGATGAATCCTTGGCGTCACCCGGTTCGACAAAATCACAAATAATCAATCCATAATAATAAAACATTCCAAACCCCCTGGTTGAAATTCTCAAGCAGATCGGACTACGTTTGCGGGGCACGTTCTGTGCATGCCAGCCAACTGGTGGCGCAGTTGATTAGTCCTTTCAAAACATCTATCAATTTGGACTCGTCCTAAAACAGACGTGGAAATGGCATATAGTGACACTGAACAAGTGTTCAGAGGAACATCATACGCTCATTAACAGTCCAACTGGTTCGACGTGTTATTCCAAGCGGCATCGAATAAAGAAATGTGATCATGAAGGCACCCCATATCCGTGGGGCCAGGTGAATATGCTATATATGTCAGTAGATTGCAGCATATATTGAAAGTCATTTAAACAGCGCCCAGATATTATATAAATTTTATAACAGTGACATAAACTGTTAGAAAATCCAAAAATTAATTCTGAAAACGATAGATTGGTCTGTACGGGCATGGAAGCAAACAGAAACATAACCGAATGATGTTCAAGATACTACAGGCACGACGCGTCACCTGGAATTAAGCAAGCACAAATTGTGATACACGTCATATTCACCGATATATATGTACATTAAAAATGGATAATACAAGTCAAGATTTTCATGTTCAGGGCGAATTATTTTTATAATTTAACAATCGATAGCGGAGATGGATGTTCTCTGTACGATGCGTTCACGACTGCCCGCTAACAATACATAGGCATTTGCATTATTTAAGTCTGTTCGGGATCATGGATTCTGCAACACGCTGTAGAAATAGCACCACCACGTTTCGCATTCAATGTTGCGGCTGTAGGAAATAACCTTTTTATTAGTGGTCCGAGGTGGCTCAAACGTGTATTGCGTGAGACCGCTTTCGTTGGAAGTTCACACATCCTCTTGCTGAATTAAACGCTCTCACGAAAGATGCCAAGTAGTACAGTGTCTACAGAATTAGTTTTACGTGGTCTGTCTCTGTACCAAAGATAGAACTGTGTCACTGTCTCATGACCCAGTAACCCACGGAAGGTGTGACCCAGTTCCTCAACTGCCCCAGTGACCCGACCGAAATAGTGACCCATTTGACCCAGTTTTATCTCAGGTATCTGTCAAGTTCACTCTGAAATTACGGAGAGCAATGTGCTGAATATGACTATCTCTATATTATGCAGTTTCCATTTTCCGAAAACAAATGACACCACGTATACCCTAATTTTCTTTCACTTACGTGTAGATTCTGCGCCAGCGACGTAGCGCTGCCCAGGCTGTACCACGACAAGGTGATCCATTCACAGCCCACCGCCCTACCTGCCACACAAACATATGCGGAGCTTGGCCATAAAAGTATTAAATTCGGAATTTTTAAAAGTATCTGCTGGATTGAAATAGTGTCAGTGACAGTAACTAGCCATATGTAAAATAACGAAATAATTGAAATTAAGAAAATCTTTTGAAGTTACGATGTGGTGTTAGATGTTTACGGCTGCGTAATGTTACGTTGGTTACTGTAATAGCGCCCAGCCAAGTGCAGCTGCATTATATACTATGTCGCCTATCGGAACTGAGCCCAGCTAAGGGAAGTACTATGTAGGGATACGTAACACATCTGCTGTCGTAACTGCGCCTTGTCAACGAGCTGCTACGTACGGCTGCATTAATCGCTATATCGGCTATATTGTAGCTGCTCCCAGCCAAGGGAACTGTTACGTACGGCTGTGTATGCATTTGTTATCACAAGCGCGCCCAGACATGTGAACTGCTACGTACTGCTGCGCAATGCATCTGCCATCGTAACAGCGAACAGTCAAGGGATCTGCTACGTACGTACGGCTGTGGTAAATGCTATGTCCGCTATCGTAACTGAGCCCACTCAAGGGAACTACTACGTACGGCTGCGTAATGTTATATCATAGTGCAAAGTGGCCAAAGGAAAACAAGAAAGGTTACACTTTTATGGCAAGCTCCACATATTTGCGGTAGAGCACATCAAGTCACCGTTGTGCAAACATAAACAAAAACAACACTTGTATGAATTCACAGTGAAAGTGTTGGACAATGACAGGCAGATTATATTAAAAAATATAAAATTCAATAATGCACCTATTGTTATGAGTGAAAGCGACTTGCAGCAGACTGCTTAAAGCGCCCTACATTAGTAGCATAGTCGCAACTGGGTCACAACAGACAACCCATTGACACGCAGAGGTGGTGACCCAGTAACCCAGCCAAAATAGTTACCTATTTGACCCAGTTCCATCTCTGCTCTGTACAGTAACTTATAATCGTTATCACCATCTTAATCGTCGAAGTAACCTTTAAATCTCAAAAAAATCAGCTTTTTTGAAGCGCGAAGATGTCGTTATGGCGTTTTTACACGGTCGCCGAACTTTGCACTATGTTTTTCGATTTTAATAGGCAACGTCACTTTGAGTGAGCTAAACGACTCGTCGTAGCCGCAAATGCATAATGACCACATGCCCGTCGTAGCCTCAGATACACAATGACCCCTCGCTTAGTTCACAATTTCACTGAATCGGCCTATGTGGGTGACTTATCATTTGTTTGGAAAAATTTGTGGATTATTCATTCGTTGCTAATACTACAATTTTAAAGTAGCTGATGTCTCACTTTCTCTGGTGCAAGCACTCTAAGTTCGTAAGTTGCTATCAGTTTCTGACAAAAGCATAGTTTTACCATACAACTCTTGGATATCAGACAAACGCACGCTTCAGTTTTGATTTTTAGCCACAGGCTAGGTGATATTTTGGCGGAGACCACCAAAGCCACCAGCTTCTGGATAAAGATACCCTATTCGGCAAGAAGCAGGATTAGGAATAAGTACTTTATAAATATACCAACCCGTCACGTCTTTTTAAAGTTATCCACGTTATGCCAGTAAGACGAAGAACTTGTCTTCTGGAGGGGAGGCGACGGGTACGACTGGCATGGTTTATATTTTCAGTTACGCCATACACGATCGATAACGCAAGATATGTTGTGCAGACAATTATGGATTTTCATATCTTTAAAAAATAAATGCATGGTGCGAGGGTTCGGGCGCGGCAGCCTCCCTACTTTGTTTTAAGCTTATATAAAGATCTCAGCTTTGGCTTAGTGCCTCGATACTAGATACTAAACTATAATCGAAGCAACATGTTTTTCTCTAGATATGTTAAGTAAAAGAATGCCAACCCATACAGAATACAAACAATAACTGGCTTTTAAAGACGTCACTTGTTATGTAGCACCGGCATTCTATCCATACAAATTTAGTTTTCAATGGAGCACCAGTATATTAATCATTCTAAAGCAAACTTAGTGGCACTAGCCAAACAGTCGTAGCACAGCAACTAATTTACTGCATCACACACCGATACTGAAGCTACTTAGCTACAGTCATGGTCAGAAATAAGTGCAAAATAATCGATCGAAATTTCTTTGTGGTTCCGCCTGGTCTCATCTCTACACTGGATTGGTGTATGCTCGTACATTTTACTAAACGCCCTGAGAGACTTGAAGTGCAAAGAACGTCAATGTGGAACCTCGAAATGGTTACCTAGTCTAGCCACATACCGATACGTATCCTGCCCCTCCTCCCGCAGAAATTATACAGTTGTCTATAACTTTATAATATGGACCTTATCCTATTTATTTTTCAGTTCTAAAACTCACAAGTAGTCAGTTACGTTTGTCATAATTATGGTATACTGTATATTTCGCAATAACAATAGCCATTTTACAGTACTATACAGGATTTAGTGTGCATACAATCTTCGTTGCAAAACTAGACGTATTTTTAATCATCGACCGCAGTACTTGCAGACTTGATAATGAATCGCTTTCTACATTCTCCGCGACACAAGTCGTTCGGAATATAATCTCTTTATCCACGAATCCACGCAAAGTCATGAATAAATCAAATGCAACAAATCAATTCTATAAAATAGTTTGCTCCATCATAATTGCGTGGAAACCAACTGGAACGGGATTTTGAAAGTGTGAAAAGAACATATCCAATATTGAGGAGTTGTCAACTAGAACATAAATATACATAGTCAATGATTATAAATTCACATTATAAATATTAATTTTTCGCGAACTTTTCGAGAATTCGAGAAAATTTGCTTTTTATTATGAGCGTGACTGTAGATAATAACCTAAACATTAAAATAAAAAGTTGATGCAGCAATTTCTATTGCAAAATTTTTGCTTGATCAACGTCAACCCTTTCAGTCATTCTCATAATTTTATTTTGTTAATTCTGCATTAATCTTGATCTGCAACGTGTAGATAAATCAGGATACTAATAATAGTAGAAAATAGAATGAAAAATTAAACTTTAGTATTTCATGTATTCATGCGCTGTGCGTGGACCAGAGCCGTCAGTATTCAAAACGGTTCCCACGTCCAATGAACAATTACGGACCGAAATATAAGCAAATGGTTCGCGAAAAAATCGTTAATAGCAATTGAACAGATGCTAATTTTGCGAAATATCTGATTTTAGCTGTGTAAACACATTGCGTGAAATATGGTATTGCCATAGCGTAAGAAACGGAGAAGCTGGGATAAATATGATTTATTGTCCCTCAATAGTCACGACTTTCAGCTTTGTAACATTAGTGCAAAGAAGACTGTTTACCTGTTGGTAAAAAAATTCTTTCTGGATATTTACTTACTGTTTTGCTATTGAAAAACATTGCAGCCGCAACACAAGGAAGTTGTGCGACGGGATTGTAATGTGCTGAATTGGACTGTGATGTACTGACCATACTAATATGGGAAGTAAAAAGCAAATGAAACTCTAATTTCGACTACGCTAGCCATAAAGATACTATTGCAAATGCAATACGAATATTTTCATAAGTAAATCTGTTAATATACATGTATTACGTGCACTGTACCTCATGTGGATAAAACGGACACCAATAATTGTAGCCAAAAGATACAGCAGGTTACCAGAAGTATAGTATTTCGCAGCTATATCTTAGTTACACATAGTCTTCCAATACCACATTCAGCTTGTATATGATCTAATTTCAGTGTGACATATGAATAGCCAAGGTCGCGAGTGCAGTTCGAATCACTGTTGCCATATATAAAGCCAATTTTAATACTGTGTAAACAATGAATGAATAAGTGTTGCCGAACATATTTAAAGCCACAAGAAATATGTGCGGTTGTAGTGGTAGAACAAGGGACAATATAATATAATTTGATCTAAATAATTAAAAGTCTCAAAGAAAACTGCAATTACTAAATATTACGCAGAATCTTGCGACTGACAAAGTATGAGAGTGAAACATTTGTAGTAAAAGTAACAGCGAAAGTATATATAATACGAAATTATAGCTAACCGTAAACCATTGGATAAAAAGCTTTCGCACGTGGAGCAGCTACTGAGCAATCTGTGAATTCACCGTCGACATAGAAATTGATAAATTCGTGATCATAAGAAAGCCCCTACAAATAAATTATAGACATAAGCCACTGGTAAAAAGATAAGAAGTGAATAAGGCAAGCGAATATACGCAAAAACTGACGTATTCGTTCGAGTCCTGGCGAAACTGCGCTACTAAGTTCGCGTTAAGCTGACACTGCGTCTCACATCCAGAGATAAATTTCGCCCAAACTTAGGCTAAACCGCTTCTCTATTCGTCGACTAGATTCGACGTCCCAATGAAATTACGTTCGTCATCGACCACGTACAGTCCAATTTAGTTCCGTTTGATTATGTTTCTGTGTACAGCCATTGCCAGAAACAATGAAGTTCCTTCGACGACTGCGGTAACTCCCACTTTTCAAAACCGCCATCATCGTTAAATTCTCCCGCATGCTAGTATCCCACATACCCAAAACCCTCGCATTACACTAAATCAATTATTTATTACAATAACCTGGCTAGTCCAAACCTCGGAAGTTATAGCCGGGGGTGCCGGATTTTGCCGGGGGGGACAATTTTTTGCCGGATTTAGTCGCGTTTAGATGTTCACTTTTCTCAACAGGGGCCTTGAGCCGGGAGGTACCCGAATTTTTGCCGGAGGGTACGAGCCGGGCTGTACCTCAGCTTTGCCGGGGGCAGCCGAAATGCCGGGGGCCCCCGCCCCCACTTTGGATTAGCCAGATAACAACAAAGAAGTTTTTTAGCAAATAGCATATCGATATGCGGAAAATTTGTGTAATTTGCATCATGCGTTAAGGCCATCATTGCGAGCTCTAAACTTAGGCAATGGCTTACTGACATCATTGCGAGCTCTAAACTTAGGGAACGGCTTACTGACTTCCGGTGTACCGGTTACAAAATTTAATGATAGAATGAATGCATAAGCAAATTTTAAATAAAAGACGAGTTAATACACCTAAATTCAACCGCAAAGGAAGAAAGTCCACTTACATTCCGTGAAAATATAGAGCCTAAAAGATTGATTTTTATTAAAGGAGTAAATAGCATTTCAAATAAAAAAGGTTTCTATTGTTATTATTAAGGCATTATATTTATATTATCTAAAAATTAATAGCACTTTACTTCTTGTCTAGAACACCATTTTAAAGAATGACTTGGAAATATGAACTATAGCAGAAAAATTTTCCCTAAATTTTGGTTTTCCCTCGAAAATAAACATGCCCAAAAAGTCCGGCGACATGTAAGAATCAGGTTCGATCCAAATTTTCTTCGAAGTTCAAATTTCAGTAGAAATTTATCCGAAATTCATTCGACATTAGTTCGTTCGCACCGCGAGGTATTTCAGGCGAGTATTTCAAGCCGTTTGCCACTTTGATGCCTGGTTACCATGGAATTCAAAATATTTTTACAAAAAACACAGGATCGTATATTATGTTCATCTCGTTTAGTGAAGTCAACGCTACTACTAATTTAGCCCGCTATATCTTATGTTGTAGATACAGTACTCACCACAATAATTGACAGTACCCTTACGAGTGAGTCAGCAGCGAGAGAACAAAGAACTATAAAATTTCAAAATAAAACTTTATTTTATCACGAGCAATCAGCGGTCCCTTGTGGCGAGTACTGTTACAGCAGTTCAGAGTACTGCTATATATATACAGTGTACAGCTACAGGCACGGCCAGAATTAAGAGCAAAATGATCGATCAATTTTGATTAAACAAAATTTCGACCGATTTCGACTTTGGCACAGTAAGATGTTTTAAACTTGAAATATTTCAATTATTTTCGATGAAACGAAATTTCGATTGCACTTATTTTTGGGCGCGACTGTAGTTTAGAAACATACACCTTGGAGTATTTATGGAATCCGATGGCCCCAAATTAAATCAATTTTAAAGATACTGCGATAATTTTGGTAACAATTGACCTATCTAAACGAGGCTTTCAAAAAATTTCTGCTTCGGCCATATTTAAGAGCAAAAGTGTCGCTGTATCTTTAATAACTGACTATTTTGGAGTTGGGCAGTTTCCAGGAAAAATCCATTTCTGTATATCTGACGAAATATTTCTTCCCTGCTAGCCCCTCTGGCCGAAATTGGAATATTTTGAAGAAAAGCCAGTAATTTTAGTACATTTAGACTTAGTTGGACGAAGTGGTTGAGGAAACTTCCATTTCGGTCGTTTTTATGATATTTTTCCAATTTTTTTGGGTCCTCTGTGTTACCCAAAATGTTCGAAAACAATTTTCTCAATAAATCTATTATTTAATATTCAATTCAAACCACATTGACAGATTGAGTAGAATAGTTGCAAAATCAACGTAATCGATTCTTGGGTTAGCGACTTAAGCTTAGGAATTCACATAAATGACAATAACGCCTTAAGCTTGTCAATGCAGTTCGAATGGTGCATAATAAAATTTCAAGAACATGTCATAGCTTGACGGCAGTGACAAAAATGAATGGTTCATTTGACGAATTGTACACGCAACAAATCCTATGGAATTTTTAACATCCATGGCAAAATATGTGTTTTACGCTAACTCATATCACAAAACTTGAAACTCACAATTATTATATGCAATGAGAACTAACAAATGGTGTCACGAAATTAATACAATAACATGTTCTTCACCAGGGCATTGATATATCGTTCTCCAACGTTATATTTTTACCAGGACAGCGGTGTGCACAAGCAAAACTTCGTGTAACAAGCATAGGCTGAAACATTTTGTCAGTATAACCGATTTGTTATAAAATTCTGATTGACACGAGAAATGACGAAATATAGCATGGACAGAGTTCGCTGCGCAAAGTTGGATCGGCAACAGAATACATAAGTGGCCGTCTTATGGTGGCCTCTCTGGTTAAAAAGTTGGCCCCTGTTGCTGCGCCCCAGCTATACAAGGATCTGTAATAATTTGCTGTCTATTGCCCATAAAGTTGATCCGTACTTTATTATAAAGTTTATTTCCAAACTACACAATTACAGTCAAGTACATCAGTAGAGATCTCAAAGTTGTTCCACAACAACCATCCTTTAGCATGCAATCGAGGATTCGGAAATGATATTGGAACATTTACGTTCTACTGTTTTTACAACATGGGGATATTTTTCTCGATGCCATTCAAATTGAGGGAACTACGTACCCAAAATAGATCCCGCCCAAATCTTTCGTTCTGTTTGCTCACCCAGCATTTGTCCTGCATATCCAACTTTTGCTCTGCCCCTCACCGAAATTTCGTCTCAAATTCGAACAAAAAATTTAGCATTTCCGATATGTCATTTCGTTACAAATTTTAGTTCTCTGGTACCTGAACGTATCGCTACAAGTTTGCCAGCATTCGAGAAGTATATAATTTTTGAATTTAAAAGGCGACAATACTTACCAAAATGTCGCCTTCTTCTGGCCGTTCCGTCAGCGTTCCAACTATCGAGTTGTCGTAGTACACATTGCCATCTTCTCGGAGTACCACGGCATTGCAGTCGGTACCTAACGGTACAGTATTCAAGTCCACATCACGAGTAGCAAGCCCGATTCCCCACATGCCTTCAATATAAAGAACAATGTTAGTTACCCCGTTATAAACTGCACAGCCAATAAAAATGGAGAAACGCATTACCACGATCATTAGGTGCTATACCTCACAAATAATTTAATACATTGACAATTGAGACAACTTTAACTATTTCACTGTGTGGTCCCGTCGAAAACAAAGTATTTCAACAAAGTTTATATAACTACCATAATAATAGGTACGTACGTTGAAAATATTGGTCAAAACAAATTTCGATCGGTGCAGGCAAGCACATAAGTTCGTAAGCGATACATCGGATAAACAAAATTCCTAGATGGAGGATCCATGGCATGTGAGATTTAACTGGCGTTTCTATGTTCATACTGAAAGATATTACAACAAAATTGTAAGGCTGTAACACTATTTAATAAATTCATGTCTCTCCTGTAGCTTATGTATTTATTATGTTACACAACGGTACAAAAGCTTACAAAATCCGCATTTTCTTATACTTTGGCTACGCGTTATGCCATAAATATGCATGTAATGGCTCATAAATTCATGTCTCTCCTGTAGCTTATGTATTTATTATGTTACACAACGGTACAAAAGCTTACAAAATCCGCATTTTCTTATACTTTGGCTACGCGTTATGCCATAAATATGCATGTAATGGCTGAAAAAATTTGCAATCTGACACAGACGTGAACATTTTTACACAAATAAAACTGGGCGAAATTTAATCCGTGTCCAGACCAGCAAATTAACTCCTCTCGTGACACCATAAGGCAGCTAATACTGGACATTTGAATTCGGAGATGTCTCATGAAATCAATATAATTATTCAAAAACGCAAAGCATTGCTTGCAGGAGAACGGGTTAACCGATAGCAAGACTGCAGGTTTGGTATTACATACTATTCGCAGTTTATAGCGATATTATTCAATTTCCGTTTTGTCCATTTTTTAAAATAATACTTCGGAGAATCGTTCTGGGAAGCCGCTACATGGTTTTAGCAGGTGTATATGCAGGTTATACAGAAACTTAAATAAAAGCACAAAAACGTTAGTAAAATGCTCGTTAAAGCAATATTCTGCTTGTATTTACACTCGTTTTTGTATGAAAGCGATGCTTTGCAATACCTGATTATGATTGAAAATTTACTGTATAACCCATCACCCTTGTTAATTTCAAACATTGTTTTGCAGAGATGATTTAACGTGAACACTAAAAAATCTGCAACGAGAAATATTAGTTTCATGTCGTACATAAGGTCGTTTATCCCAATCTGCTTGAGAACTACCGGGAAAATCGATTTGAGGGTGACCTTTTGAAAGGGGTAAAGTGATGATGTTGAATTTGTTTTCTAAATAATGTACTGGAGAACATCAGCTCAGTGCGCCTATATAACTAGAACTAAAAATATATACAAAGTATAAACATAAAAATAAATTTACGAACATTAGAGCAGAATATAACAGCACGATAAGTATACATTAGACCAAAGTATAACAGTACGATATTAGTACTTCAATAAAACACGTTTTCCCTAGATCCACTATTACAGCTTATGATGTATTATGTTCAAAACGATCAGATTTACAGCTATATGGAAAACTACCTGTAGGGTCCTGGAAAGGTAAAAATAACTGAGGTCACAATATCTCTGAACAGCGGCCCATCCCCTGATAAACCAGTCCTCAAACTCAAATAATGAGCTGTTTAGCGGAACTTAAACGTTGAGCTTAAGTAAGACCCAAACCGCAGATTCATTATCTTCAAGAAATTTTTATACCCAATGCCTCTGAAATAATGGCCAAATCATTTTAATAACATTACAAGTATCTAGCAAGCGAAAGTAAAACGGCGCGAGCATGGACCTTCTGTGGTTATCATTATGCTTACTGATCCATAACAGATTTGTATTCGTCGTATATACCACTCTAGAATTTCTAAAATCTCTTATACCTCAAAGTACTCGTCTGACAGAAGCTAAGAAGCGCCACCATTGTATTCTTCGCGTCACAAAACCTATGCATTATCTGAAGGTCCAGAAAACAACGCATACCCAAATATAAAAGTGACGTCAGAATGAATTGTTTAACTAAATCAGGTTAAGCGACAGTCGGTCATATAGTGCTTGGAAACTTCTAAAGACATATCGTACAGCCGTGTCGGACTCCAAATGCCCATACCAATGTATATGTCAGGGAGTAACCAGAATTCGGGTTCCGGTTCCGGCGAAAATCTTGTTCCGGAAAAGGGCAAAAACCATACCGCAACCGGAATTCCGGTTTAAAAATTTTGTTTTCCACGTTTTTTTGCTTCATCCTGTAATCCAAACATATGTAATATATATTATACAATGATCAAGCTCCAATACAACCAAGCAAAAGAAAAGATTAGTTAACCAATTTGCCGTGTGAAACGTAAGTAGGGCACATAATTTGAGCAGGAATTTTTCATAATAACCCGCAAGAGTTTGTTAAATGAAAGCCAGGTCGATGCTTGTAGCAGCTATTTTACACATCCAGAAGTCAGTGGGATAGGTTTGAATTAAACCGGTCCAACTCGGTAACAGAGTATGGCTTACGCAGAAGTACTTAGGGTATGCTTGGCTAAAATAAATTGCGTTAGCACCCGCCAGTGCGCTTGTAAACTTGGTAAATCAGTCTAAATTGAAGTAAATTAACGTCATCTGCAACGCAGCTAGAAACTGCTTTCTTGGCAATGAACTGTATTTAGTGAAACTGTGCGAGCAGCGTCACAGTGTGTCTCATTTATAGCATTCTGATTAGAAAGTTATCATCATTATGATCTAACTGACGGGCACTGTTTGTCCAACACTAGCCTAAACAGTGTCTCTGACCACTTATCAGAAAATTACCTTCTATCTATTATTTTCTCTTAGAATCATATAAACCAATAATTTTAAGTTTCCTACAGAAGAACATGCAACAAACGCTTGTGTAGTAAAGGGAGGCGACTGGAGACAAGGCGAAAGTGTGTATTCTAAGCTCCAAGCTTTGTAAGCACATTCGATTTGACGCAGTATACGCAATGGTGTATAGTGGAAGACATTTTTTGCTCTGAATGTCCAGAAACCGACATATTTGATCGATAAATAAACATTATTAGCTTCCTCAGTCTCTTTAAAGTTTCAGAAAGGCAATAATACCATCGCAATACATTAAGTTTAATGTAAAAGTTATTTTTAATGCATTTTAAATCTACTATACCTTCATTTCTTCCATCATCTGTTTTACTATATATAAATTTCGAAGACCGGGTTCCGGTTCCGGTAAATTTCGGTTCCGGTTATTCCCTGGTATATGTATATATTATAGCTACCAAAAATATATACAGACCGTTCTAAAAGCACCGAAAGTTACTTATAACCAAGCGACTGAACACAGACAATATTATAAAAGCAGATTTCACATTTACACCATTTTAGCTTATGTCAAATTATACGTGTTTCAACGAATAACGGAATAGCACTCATGGAAGTAACAAATCCGCATCGAAAACGTCAGCCAAAGTAATATACAGTTACGTCTGAAATAAACCACTACGAGTGATTCGTGAAAAATTATAAGCTGTTCAATTGCTATCTGCGAGTTTTCGTAAACTGTTCGCGAACGATTCCCGAAAAATTTGCGTTAATTCCTGCCCATAAAGGTATGCAATATATAAATCAGAGATACACGAAGTTTATATTTTGACAGTAATAGCTTCTAGACAGTTATTTGCTAACCTTCTTGCTGGATTTTGACTTCGAAATATGCTTTGTTTTGAGATAATTGAGTGTTACAAAGAGCTGCACCAGAACCACATATGCGCTGTCCATTCTTTATTATTACAACATTCTTTCCTACAAAGCCATTAATCAGAATAACGAGTGAGCAAAATCAAAAATATATCTTAACTATTCGCTCAACGAGTCTAAACGACACTAAGCTGCAAATTCCACTCAGTGGTGCAGCGATATATTAGTGAAATGTATGTTCATCGCGAAAACCTAGGGTACGCCCGGTCGCATGACAAATCAAGGAACCCCAAAAGTCTTTACTTTCCTAAGCCTAGCTCAAGGTTAAAGCGGAACTAAAATTTCACAAGTATGGGCAGTGCAATGCCAAACTACTGGAGTGTTTGGTTGCTCCTCAAATGACGAAGACACAGAATTTCGAAATTTTAAATAACTTTCAAAAAAATTAAAATTTCAAAGCTATTTTAATATTTTAAAACAAAGCGAGCGGGGAGTCCCATTATGAGATAGAGACGAGAAATAGTTTGTATTACGCATAAATTATCGTATAATGGATCTTTTTAAAAGCGTAATAACGGGACGCTGTTGCACAACGCAACTTCCGAACGTAGTGCCCTTACGATCCCCGCTATCATAACATCAATGGTGGACCTAATTTTTTCAAGTTCCTCGATTAGGCCCATGAAACTATGTAGCTTAGCAAGCCAAAAGAACGCTTCACGGAATGTGTTTAATCCCGCCATATTCATTACGCACGTGGCCCACGATATATTATTATTAAGGCGTAAGGAAGGTTGTCACTAATCTGCTCGCAGATTACAATTTTATACCGCTATTCCCGATACCGATCTCACATGAAAGATGAATTAATAAGAATGAAAACACATCGTTGAGGTAGTTCTTTTCGATAATTTTGAACCTCTGAAGCTCTTGCAGTCGAATTTACTAACATGTCAATTATGATCGCAGTATTTAGTTGAAACGGAGCGAGCGAAACGAACGGAGTTTCCACTGAAACCGCTAGAGGAGAAATCGTGAAAATTTCTTTCTTTGTTTGTAACTGTCATTCATAACTCATTTTCGGAAGGATGAATGTCAAAAAACAGGTTTTTAACGATTTTGTCAAATCTGGTCATACGGGTACCAATGTTTCACAGCTCATATCTCGCGACACACACCTTGCATTGAAAAAATAGATACCACCAATAACTTTGCACACCACAATTTTTTGTGGGACGTTGTGGGTTCGAATATGGTTTGTTAAACGTTTGCTAGAAATAGTGATTTTTCAAATTTCCCAATGTTACTGCTTGTTTTTACCTTATAATGAGTGTCTAATAGGTCATCAAGCACGCTGGTTACGATGGTTTTCCTACCTAGAGTCCAATTTGACCATATTATACATTTTCTTGTTTTTAAGAGGCTTTACGGGCGGCAAACCCGTTTTCAAAATGTTTTCATTTGTTCGATTATGTATTGTGCATAAGGTATTAAAATAGTCTATCAGTTTTTCGGTATGATGAATACAATGATTTGGTTAACTAGAGTCCAGTGTGCATTTTATGGCTTTTCATGGATTTTCAATGGGTTTAGGGCCAATGAACCGGATTTCCAGAATATAGTTTATCAGTGTTTTGGTTACGCACTGCGTACAGGTCATCAAGAATTATCTGTAGAAGTTTCCTGGCAGGCTGAATATGATGGTTTGGTACCTAGAGACCAGCACAAACACTTGATACGTTGTCAATAGTTTACGGTGGTTTTAAGATTTTTAATGAGTTCAGGGTTCAAGGAGTTGCAGGGTGGTTGATACATCAAACACAACCTGTTACAGGAGATTAAACAAAATGTTAACTTAAAAATGAAACCACACTCGCTCCGTTTCACACTCGCTTACGAGTTACTAGTTATATATACATATATATTGACATCTCTACAGAGGGGCCCCAGGATTTCGGCTGATCGCCCAAATTATACCCCCAAGTAGATTTTGGCTTCAAACCAGGTCAACCCTTCAGGTATTTTGCGGTAACACAAAAAATGACCGTCCTAACCTGGCTAGTTCAAACTTCGGAAATTATAGCCGGGGGTCCCCCGGCTCACCTGCGGTGAGGTGCCGGATTTTGCAGGGGGGATTTTTTGCCGGATTTTGTCCCGTTTAGACGTAAATTTTTCTCAGCAGGGGTTTTGAGCCGGGGGGCAACCGAAAATGCGGGGGGGGGGGGCGCCCCCCACTTTGGACTAGCTAGGTAACAAAAAAACGATTATATATAACAAAACTTAATACTACACCTTACATATCGACTATTTATGATAAAATCCTAAGTAAAATGAAGTGCGGTATGCAGAAATACGAATTTAAAAAAACGATATTGTAAATACATGAAAAACGCGAAAAAATGCAATCATGAAATCCCCAATTGATCTTGATAGTACGGCCCCCCGTGTAAGTAGGGAAAATTTTCCTAGGTAACTCGGGAGAAATTTCCCCACATATTTTACCCTCCGCGTAGTTGTATATAGACAGCTATATTGCTTCTAATCGGTTTTAAGGCTTGTTGAATATAACGAAATGAGCTGTATCTGTGTGCTATGCATAGAACAGGAAAAGAAACCGAGATGGACGTGCTAGGTGACAAAACGTCACTTAAAACTATTATTACTATTGAAATTTGAGATTAACAAATTTGAAATGTTTTAATTTTTTGGTCCTTGGAGGAACAAATACAAGGTTCTACGAATTACTAATATGAGACAAAAATGGTCGCAACACACCACTGTAATGAAGATGTATTATTTTTCTCGTGCTTAGATAAGGGCCAAGAAATCAAAATTTTTTAGTATAGTATTTTAATAAGAAAGCAGAATAGCCATACTTGCTCCGTCTCACGCTTCGATGAAACACTAGTATTGTTAAACCATGAAGGTTGTTAACGGGGAAATTGCTGTTTCACATGCCTACAATAAAAACTATTACGTAACCATACCCATGAATTCTGTATCCAGCGCAACAGTCGGTAACTCTCGTAGCCTTGCATGGGGAACATCAACAGTACCGTAACACAGACGATCAAGAATCGAATTAAGACAACGAAAGCATGACACTCCTTCCATCAGGAATGACGCTTCATGTGACAAATCGTTTAGCAACAATATTACACAACTAAGTAGAATTTGAGGCCCTAAAATGCCAATAAAACTGAATTATACACTTGCGAAATTATGTTCATCTGACTACAATACCTGCCGATGGCCAAACTCCGGTATGGGTGGCACAAAAACCTTTCGGCTTCGCCAGAAACTTCTGTTGTAGCCACTCCGGTCCATTGATCAGGCGCATGCTAATAATCTTAATAATTTCGTTAATCTGTTATCGATTTTCACTTTTAGTTTTGATACCTGGCGATTTTTATACCAAACGCTATTTGAGTTTAGAAAGGATTGTGGAGTCATGGCGCAATTGAGTATGGGCCGGCATTTCTTTAAGAATTAACATTGAGTTAATACGAAACTTCGCAAATAGTTATATTAGCACTTTATTAAATTAGCTCAGTAATATTATCATTCCCTTATAAAAACCTGAGTCGAGCACGAGCGTTAAATAAAAACCGTAACGGCCTCCCCCTTAGAGTTCCAACGTGAGTAGCCGCAACATGAGCAATACCTCATGGAGTTAGTTGGGACGGAAGTACGTGAGCATACCGAGAGTGAGTTCGGGAAGCTGGTAACCAAAGTAATTAATTGGGAACTAGAGAGTAGTCGCCGCTACGAACTAGCTATAGCGGGCTCGTCAGCCGTCCGGAGACGAGAACATTAATATAAATGGCAAATAACTAGCGTAATTCTAAGACACTAGGCTAAGGTAATTAAATAAACGTGGGGGTCAGCCGTCAGGAGGCCTACATACAAACCCACAAGGGCAGAGTAATAGAGTAACAATATCCAAAACACGCCGTCCGGATTGGCTTTAAGGAAATTATTAGCGTAAATCTAAGGACGAGCTTAAGGTAATTAAATAAACGTACGGGGCTAGTCGTACGTAAGTCTACGTACCAACCTCACAATTAGCCAAATTGTAATCACGCGTTAACATAAACCATAAAATAGACACACAATTACTAGAATAGTGCGCTCAAACATCTGAGTTGAGACTCGAAAAGCAAGGCTTGATCACTAAAAATCAGACGGAGTTATCAAAAAGCATGTGGCTAAAGTGTCAGAGAGAAACCGATGTGTATACGCGGTGTGAATAGCGGTTTTTATTATGGCTAAAACTAGCGTGGAGGTCAAAATCAGTATTTGGTTGATAGTTGCTAACTGTGTAATAAATATTCTAATACTGGCTTTGTTGATTTTGTATTGGAATTACAGTCAGAGCAACTCGAACTATAAATGCCGCAACGCTAACTGAGAAAAGTCTTCGTTATAGAATAGGCACGCGCCAAGCAAGAATACTACCACGAGTCTCCGCCGGCATACTACTGGCCGCACCTCGAACTCCACAACTTCTGGTGACGAATCCAGTCCCATCTTAATATCCGATACCTAGCCGTCCTAATCAATTCTCAGTCCAACCCTACCCAATTCAAAAGCATATATACTCTTATTTTGTTTTCTTTGGATTGGGGGATAGGAGTGGACTATATTTTCTTTGGATGGGCCGTAGGAGTTTTCAAATGGCGGCTATCGGATTATTAAATTGGGACGGGATTCTTCACTCGAAGATGTGTGGTCCGTACGCGTGGCCAGTACTATGCCGGTGGGTATTAGTAATTGTTCCTCGGCGCGCGTTATCAGGTCAGCGTATTATTATTTCTTATGGCGCGATTGCGTGATTATTCGAGTTGCTCTGTACTTGATTCCGATATAAAGCCAAACCAGCAGAAATTTGAAGTTTTACTCCAAAATAGTAAATCGCACAACAATTAATAATACGGTGCGGTTTCGTTTAGCACCACTATTTAAGCACTTTATCTTATCGCTTCCCAGTATTTGGCCACTTTCAGTATACTTAGTTACTACACAAGGTACATAAATCTAACCTGGATTTTCGGCGGAACCTACGCCAGTAAACGTGCTCTTCGATAAATGGTTTTAACTTTTAGAATCCCATATCAATAGGACGAATTATAGGTTTAGAGAAAATGTTTATTTAGCATGATTGCCGACTTCTAATGGGTTTGTCCGATATTGGCAAAGTCCAGATTTGGAGCCGATATTTGCTTCGTATAATTGGCCGCCGCTTCCCATCTAGCAACAAATGATAGGTCTTTTTTATTTACTTTTGGCACGTTGGACACATTATTGTTTATGCGTTATATTGTTTGCAGCTGACTGACTTACTCATATATCTAAACATGGATTATTTACATTATTATTACATTTGAATATTTAATACATAAAGGCATATAAAATTGTCACATAATTATACTCTTTTACATTAAACAGCATCATTTCGAGATTGTGTGGTCGACTTCCTACTATTACATCGAATAATTAAATATCGTGCCTTCCTTGAATGGATTTAGCATACGTGAAAAATTTAATCCGGGGTAGTCCAGCCTGAACCCAAATTTCGCGGAGACATGTTCGAAGTTTAAAGTTTTGACCCCAAAAACATAATGAAATATCCAGTTTAAGAAAGACGGATTTGGCCCGGAAATACTAATCCCTCAATGCCATTATTTATAAAATCTGTTTCTTGATTTATCGATTGATTTAGAATACTGGAACGACCTAAACTACGAAAATCTTTTTAGCCCAATATATGATTACTTCGCCGGAATACCGTGTTGCTTTACAACATTTTTGAATATTGAATTAGAGTTAAAATCTACTGTTATGCTCTGTTTCATGCAAAAAATTACGTTTATAACACGATGAATTGTTTAGCTAATAAAATTTTGTATAAAATAATTATTATAGAGGTAAGAATTTTGGCTAAGCTCAACTCGGCTCTAGTGCCGAGCGAAGTCTGCCATGATGTCTGAAGGGTCGAGTCTGCATTCTAAGATCTGTCTGTGATAGCTGAGGTGAGCCTAGTTTGTCTGGAAAAGCTGTTGTTGGCTCTGGAATGCTCATTTGTGAATCATAAACATAATTATGACAGAGTTATAGTGCAATAGTCATCCAACAGCAAGAACAGCAGAGATAACGTCTGCTCCGCTCTTAAAAGCTCAAAAAGCAGCTATATATACATAGTTAATTAGTTGGTTTGCATATTATATCTTTACTGTAATATTATTGGGCCGAATCGCAAATTTTATTTTTAGGAGCTTAACAGCCGAGCTGGGCTTGGCTTTGTATTATTAGTAGCTTAAGAGGCGACCCGAGTCGACCATGGTTCAGGAAGAGTTTGAAAATCTTGCTCTTTCTCACCTCTAAATTGTTACGAAATTAAATTGCATTTCCTAGCGCGGAATAAGAATTGGTATATTAAGTACGCCGTAAACAAGTAAATGCAACTGTTGCCAAAATAGCAAATTTTTATACAAAAATGTGAAGTTTGGTCAAAAATATGATTAAAAGTAACTGTTTTCTAGTGCGAGAGAGGATAGCTTTAGGACAATTTCCGACATAATTTTCAACCTAAATCATTCAAAAAAATATTTATTTGGGGTTGAACCAAAGAGGGGTTCCCGCAACCCCCAGCCAGGCTACGCCCTTGGCTTGTGGTAAATCGTTTTGCCGGCTCCAGATATATAGATTACCAAAACCTCAACATTAATTAATTTCCGCAATATCCGCGTTAAATAGACAAATTGATTGTATTTTGTGAAACATACTAATTGACAACGAGAAATCTTTAAACTTACAGTTCTGAAAGCAAAGTGCCACTGAAATTGGCTAAATTTATACGATAGTAGACAGCTTAGCAGTGTTTTTTTTAATATTAAGACAGCGAATCTCTTGCTTTCAAGAAAAATAAGATACTGAAAAATTTATTATTTAGTTAACTTAACTAAGGTAATGTAAGCACACTCTTTTTTTTCTACGCAGCATATGCTTTTTAACATACTACAAAATTTTTTACGGAGTTGCTATGAATGTGTTAAGACCGCTGCTACTAATAAAATGGCCCAAATCACTTTTAGCAAGAGTGCATAAAGAATATCCTGTAGAACAGTATCACACACGGACTACTCATGGATAATATACTACTGCTTATCCGATGACGCGGTCCTGTTTCCGCTTACCACCCCCAAGGATTCCAGAGGGCACCCCAAAGTTCCTGGGGGCAGTAGCCATCACCTCATAAAGTAAACCCATCAGATTCGAGCAGGAATAGGAGTTACAAGCTATTGCTGCTCCTGCTGTAATCTTATGTACTGCTGGCGAGCCTGTAGCTGCTACCCCCCAAATAATGGGGGTAGGCGATACGCCCCAAATAACCTTGGAGCGGTACCCCCGGAAGCCTTGGGGGAGTGGTTAGTCGAAATGCAAACATCATCGAATAACCAATAATATACATAAGTACGACCTTTTGTAATACTCTTCTATAAAATTTTCTTTATGCATTTTTGCTGTTAGGAATCGTATGCTGTATACTCAGGCCAAAATAAGAACAGTTATGTTTCTGGGCAGAGCCCTCTCCCGACTTAAGCTTCGGCTTAGTCGAAGTTTTCTCATATAAAGTGTGAAACTAAAGGCGTGTTCACTCGCCCAAATTTTGGTCAAAAATTGAAAGCATCTTTTTTGAATTTTTGGTAAGTTCTTTTTAATTTTTGATAAACACTGTTCAAACTTTTCAAATATATTCCTGTATCCCAATTATCGACGAGATGTTTTACCTAAAAGTTTGAGCTCAAAATTATGAAACATCGCAATATTCCTTTAATAATCTCCGTCAAATTTTGAGCTCAAAATTTGATGTGTGAACGCGCCTTAAGGTTAGATGTTTAGTATCACGTGACGTATAGTATATAAGACGTGTATATATATCAGTTGCTATCCATAAAAGTTACATTGGCCAATTAAATTATTTATATATGCTTATCTACGTATCATTGCCGGTCGTCGCTTTGACACAACACTGTGTCCACCATGATCTTCCAATTCATGCGTAGATCAGTTGTAGCAAAAGTGCATTAGCGAAGAGTATGACACTTCCCAACACTCATATGTTAACACGTGTTTAATAACACGGGCGTTTTCCGCCTGACCCCTCCCCCAATTTTAGGGAGTTGTCATGCACGGACCCCGAATGTTAGGGGGGTAGCCGGGACCACCCATTAGTTTTGTGGGGGATAGGTCGGACCACCCAGTTTTGCGCGGGGGGGGTGTCGGTGGAACCGGTAGCTGCATATAAACCCCACCTCAATACTGGCGTCCGACGTACCACTTACATAAAATTACAGGGTCTGTCATGACGACCCCATAAAAATTTGGCCGAAAACGCCCGTGTCATCAAATACGGCTAACATTAGAGTGCATGCAAGTGTACTTTTCTCTAATGCATCTTAGTTGTAGTATATAAGAGTGCTTATCTGCCTACTGTTATTTAAACGTTTATATATTATAAATTGTAAAACGTGAAATTGTATCTTGATGTGGAAAAAAGTACAGCTCACTATATATTTTTTTATTTGTCAAGAGTTTGTTCGACCATGTCAGCCTGTTTACGATGCACGTTATCGCACGGCTTGACAGTAAAGTATTCTTTAAAGTAAATCTCTGTTCTTGTGATACATGCGTATGTCTTCCGCGTCCCATGGCGATTCTGCATGATATAAAACTTTATCGCTCAGGTATCAACTAATGTGAGGCAATGGTCCCTTTTCTGTTATTCCTACCCTAGCCGGAAATTGGGCAATTTTGAAGGTACAGCGGCAAATTTGGTTTCCATTCATCACAGCTCAACGAGCTGGCTCATAAAATATTCACTTCGGCCACTTTTATACCAAAAATATTGATTGTTCAAAATTTTCCAAAAAAAATTTTGTGGATGAATGTATAATTGTATAATTAAACTAACCTCTAACCACAGTGAATCAAATGGCGTGATATACAGCTGATTCAGTTCATGGGTTAATGACTTAGGATTAGGACTTCGCATAGATGGGTATATCTGCTCAACCCGTGTACCCATTCAGTATTTTTACACCGTTCGACTCAACTTCAATCCGCTTAAATTTTTTTGGGTACGAAGTATCATGATAAACTAGAAAAATTGAACAAAAACTTTTGTCCAGTGAGCTGGCCGAAATAGGCAATTTCTCAACCAACTTGTGAGCAGAGTAGTATGGTACCAAATTTGTCGGTGTATCTTCAAAATTGCGATATAACCTGCTGCTAGGGTAATCAAGAACTAGGCTACGCAAAGCGAAATATATATAAATGTGTATTAAAATGTGGACTACATACCGCTCGGTTAACCTTTTAATCGCACTTGTGTTTAAGATGTTATAGTTCCTAAGGGCCAGACCTTCCCTAAGCCAGGTTTACCACCTTCCACCGTATGCGGCACATCTTTAACAATATGTGGCAATGTTACAAAATTAAGATAAAAATTTGGGTGTCTGCGGAAATTATGGGTTACGCAACCGCGTACCCATTTCCTGGCGTAACAATCTTCCCCTAACCAGTGGACCTTTGACACTTATGCTTAAGCGTATATCGTGGCACATTTGTTGCGGCGTACATCGCAAAACGAGGCGCTAACCTAGTGTGTTGTGCGGCATGTGTTATTCGATGTGCCAAGTAGCAGCCCTTAAATAGCGTAGTAGCTAGTGTGCTAAGCTCGGAAAAAAACGAACTAGTTCACTCTGACGCTACGGCGAAATTGGCCAATGTAGATTTGAAGGGCAGAAGCTGAATTCATGGTATGTCGTTCTCGATATCCTATGCCTTAGCATAAGCTAAGGTTCCTATATAAACTATGTAATACTTACCCTAAGTGGGCGTGCTGCCCCTCCAAACTCTCTGTCTATGCTGTTCTTTTTTCTAACTATGTAACTTCAGGCCCGTAAAGGTGTCGGGTCGCAAAAATGTTCAGTATTGTACGAAACACACGTTAGTTTACGAAAGAAGCATTAATATTCTTGACAAGATCATTTCGCTTCGCTTAGGCGCTGCTGTTAAATCGTGATTTTTGTATTTTTTCGTCTACGTCTTTTGAATATAATATGGCAGCATAAACCTTCGAGAGATTTCGGGTTCTGGTATTGATTCTGGGTAAGTGGTATTGAAATAAAGCCATCTTTATTTGAGCCGTGTGCCTGTAGCTACCTATTTAATTTCTTAACCAATTTTTAATTACTTTCTGTGCAGTTATAGTTAAGCTTATCCGTTTGGCACAAGTATATTCTTTAGCATGGAAAAATCCAATGGTTAACACAAGGTGTTGTTGTCCATGGTCTGTCAGCCTGAGGGGTAGATAGTAGTTTTAGTGGGGTTAATTTTTTCGGAATTAATTAGTTTTCTCCGATTTTATCGCATTTTTTGATTCATTGTGCCAATTTCTCAGAATTTGTGTCCACGTTCGCAAAATTTTCCTTGCCCGCCGCGCCTTTATTGTTGTTCATCCATTAGGCTCACGGCTACCTCACTATTGGCACGAAATGAGCTCAGACTTAGCTGAATTTGCTATATATATATTTAGGACTGATTGGATTTTTAGCAATGTTGTGCACTGTTCGATAAATAATTATATTTCAGTTACCATGGGACTTTGCAATTTGACGCTGTAAACACTTAAATCAGCTGTATTCAACTTCTGTATACACCATCGCTTACCGTAATAATACCTGTGTGTTTTAACATTTATGCAGTAAAATTAAATATGGTTTGTTGCGTTGATCAAAGCAAGTAGACAGTTGTTTGAGGTCTGATGATGAGCATTTATTTTACCGAAATATTTGTTGTTCCTTGATATTAGCGGTAGTCTTCGATAGCTTCGGGTTGACAATTCCAGTAACGAATATGGTGTGATGTGAATTTCAATTAAGTTATAATATAAGTAAACCCTGACGTTGGCCAAGCCTATAATAGTTTTGGCATATATCAGTTCTAAGCGTTGAGTGTTATATCTTTCGTTTCAGAATAGCTTAGTTGTCGAGGCGGCTGTCCTCCTGTGGAAATTGTAGGTTTGGTTTATGATTTACATAACATATAATGCCTATAGGCTTTTTAGTAATATATATGAACACGATGAAAAGCTTTTGCAACGTTGCATAGGCATTCACAATTACTAATGAGCACAATGCAATTCGCTTATCGTTTCGTGCAGTTTGTTAAATTGCTAGAAAAGTAATGACAAAATTGACTATTGAGAAAAACACGGTATCCAATGCTCTTTTTTTAAAGCGTACAACGTACTACTCATATCAAACGTGGTTGCAGGTGTTTTCAAGGTTTCGACTGGTACTAAGGCCGATGCCCTGAAAAATATACTTGGACAGAATATGTAGCAAATCCAGTGTCATTCTGCGGGTAACTGAATCGCGGTACGGGAATCTCGCGTCATCTCCAATATGCCTTGCTCAAATACATTGAAACACATCAATATTAACTAATTATGGCGTATGGTACGGTGTTCTGTTTATACTAATACATAACACAGCCTATGTCACCCTGAGGGACCGGATGTTATATCGTTAGAAAATAAACAGCTTGAGGAAAGTGCGAGCCTGCGTGATATTAGTACAATAAACTGTCCCAATATATATAAAGAAATAAGAATCACTGCTTAAAACGGATTTCAGGTAAAGAAGTGATTTTGTCGTCATCCTTCGAGAGAAGTTTCGTTTGGATAACCTAAGGGCTAAAGATATATATGTTGTGGAAATCCACAAAATGTATGGATATTGTTTATGGGAGCGGATGTTCTTTTGGTGTCACCTTTAGGGTATTGAGTCCTAGTGTATTACAAATTCTTTCGAATTATTTAAATTCAAATATGAAGAGGGTAATGTTTTTTCGATTTCGCCATAAAGCCATATTTACCAATTATCGCATAAGCCTATTCACAGATGAATCGACATAATAAGGTGGTCAAGGAAATTATTGCCAACGTAGCGGGTATTTTGCGGACGAACTTGAATATTATTTTATCAGCTGACTCCGATACTGGAGGGAATTAGAAATGCTAAGCGGATATGAAACTTGGAATAAAAATAACGGATAGGACACGCCGAATATGTTTTATTTTCGTTTTACAAAATGCGCTTTTTGCAGTTTCGCAATGCAGAATTTAATTGTAGCACCACGACAGGTTGGCCGATTCTGTGGTTATTCTAAGAAGAAATCTTTTCTGCTGTCTATATAGATTTCGGGTATTGCTAACACACAAAATACGTTTTGATGTGTTTGAACCAATTCTAATATCGTAGTGGGTTTTAGGGCTGTAGATATAGCATTTTTCTGTAACTGACTGTTTTTTCCAGTATATATATACCAAATGATGAATAGCTAGTCATTTACTGCGAGTTTTTTAATTCTACAGTACGTGTGTGAATGATTGTTATAATATAACCCCGATGTGGTAGTCGTGTTAGCCTCACCACAAAGCCAATGGGTCGATTGTCTTTTGTAGCTTTTTAGTAAACTACCCATGATAATGATGTGCTGTAAAGTTTTACATAGATATATGGAAGTAGACATACAGTAAACGGCCCTGATTGGGCTGAGGGTGAAAAATCAGAGAAGGGGCCCACCATCTTTCCAGTATAGCCCCCGTAGTGTCTGTACCCCCAAAAGAGATCTCTTCGAGAGCAGGGTCGCCCCTTTTCAGGTATAACCTCCTGACGATGCTAAATTATTGTTTTTTTATTTGGATTTTTTGGGGTATAGACACTTTTTTGACAAATTTTTTCCCAAAGCTCCGCTTAAGATCGTCAGCCCCCTAACCCTCATGGACCAGTTTTTCATGC
Organism: Trileptium ribeirensis; assembly: GCA_030248225.1. NCBI lineage: Eukaryota > Metazoa > Nematoda > Enoplea > Enoplida > Thoracostomopsidae > Trileptium > Trileptium ribeirensis. The sequence goes on along the minus strand of JASANE010018349.1, from coordinate 37,351 downwards.
TCTTTGCAATGGAAATGGTTTCAGGGCTGTAGCTCTTCAAGGCGGTTCAGGAGAGGGGCCCAATTTCAGTGGTCGGATTTTTTTAGAAATATAGATTTTGGTTTTTTGACCTTTTTGGACATAACTTTGGATTGAATTGACCGATTGGGCTCAAATTTGGATATGATATAGAAAATGCAATGGCTATACGGCGATGCATGGGGTATCGGGAATGCTAGCAAAAATGGATATTTTGATGTTTGGAAATTAGGTTTAGACTGGGCTCAGTTTTAGGGTAAGCTTGAAGCTTGGGTTAGGGTATCCGGAAATACTGCACATGCAAACGCAGGCGAGGAAGCATCAGTACTGTGCTCCCAAAACCGTAGCAGTTAGCCAGCGCACCGGCTAAGTGCGGGAGCCCCCGGCTTAGTCTAAGGCTTAGGCTTATTTTGTTAGGCTTAATCTAGAACTCTATAGGAAAACATATTACAGACATTGGAACTAACCTCTAGACGCGATACATGTTTCCGATTTGGGCAATGAGTGCGCCGACAATATTTTCAGCGAATTGTCGTCGCCATTGAAATTCAATAAGGGTTCGCTGGAATAGGCTATGAGGAACACCTTGGCGTCGTCGAATGAAGGTTTTCAAATTTCCCCAGAGACCATCAATGTTTTGCGTATGGGCGTCGGGATTAAGGAATTGGCAGTTATGGTGGTTGACCGTGGCGTGAGTATATTACGGGGGGGGTCTTTTCTTTTAGCCCCCCCAGCCCGAATTTGGTCAATTTTGAAGATACAGAGCTGATTTTGGTATCAATCGATTCAGTTTGATGAGGCGATTCAGAAAATACTCATTTTACCCACATCCCTGAAAATTTTTTTTCCTATTTTTTGAGGTCCCATTGGTCCCCCCTTGGGAACCCAAAAATTTGGGCCCCTCATAACTTTCTAACGGTGGCGTACATTTCAATAAAATACACACCAGTATTTCTCTTATCTGTCTCTCGGCTCTGTGACAGAATCCGGCCGTACGTGCACACATCTTAAGGTAAATGTTGCATATAAACACGTTAGGGTGAATTTATATCAAAAAATCAACATAAGTTTTTCCGCGGTTTTTAAGAAACCTGAGGTTTGTGAAAAGCTGGACTTTTAGACCTTTGATAATTGATTTGCGCATTGAAAATGTAATAACTTAAACATCAAAGCTTTGATTTAAAGCTAGCCAGTAAAAAACGTTACCCTAAGAGTACTTGTGTTAAGTCCCATGTAGCTGCTACTTTTGTACTCAACTATACTTACACACTCATGCCATGTAGCTTACTACTTAATCAAGACCCGCCCAAATATTATAATACACCAGAACTACAGTGGGCTCTTGTTTTGATAACCACCGTCGTTCCTATCTAATGCGTCAAGGGTAAGCTGCACTTAGGTACTATGCATTAGACTGAAGTAGCTTAGAAATTAGTGAGAACGTCTGTAAATGTATATATACTGAACCAAGCGCCGAACATTTTGGGTACTGTTTTACTTTAACCAAAGCTTTCACTTACAAGATAAGTTGCAGGCAGGCAGCGGACATAATTTTGTAGTGTTGGGACTCGTAGTAAAATTAAAACAAGTATCGTGCTTGTATTCGGTACTTTTTGTACAGCAAATGTTACTCATTTTAAAAATCGTGGTATAAAAACTTTGTTTTTGACCCGAAACCCTGCCGTGTATTCTTACCATATCTCACTCCTGGCACAAAGTATGATCGAATGAGAGAGGCAAAGCTCGAAAACAGTGCCACAGTACGATGGCCGTGGCAATGACAACGCCACGATAAAGCTCGCTTATGCTGCAGTGCACAATTATAGTACGTAAAAGACTAATTTAAAGTTCGATGAACTGTGTCAGCAAGAAAAAATGCAATAATGCAGTGACCTTGATTTGTGGTGACAAAGTTAAAGTGTATAAATTTGACATAAGTTTCTCTGAAAACATACGTCAGAATACAAATTGAACTAAAGTTTGTGTTACTTAATGTCGTGCATGGTTATTGTATTTTATCCTGTGAAAAGGGTAATCTACATATTTCATCACAACGATCGAATGTTGGGGGGGGTGGGGGGCTTTTGGGGGGGGGGTGTTTTTTCTTTTTGGGTTTTTTGGTTTTGTGTTTGTTTTGGGTGGGGGGTTTTTTTTTTTTTTTGGGTTGGGGGGGGGGGGGGGGCGGCGTTGGTTTCGCGCACGATATAAGTGTGTTATTAGTTCCGGGTTGTTGGGCGTCCTGCGTAGAAGGATAATAGATGCTGCGCTGAGAATGTTGGGTTGATAGCGTTAATCTAACTTTACTTAGTAAAAATTATCTTAATACTTCTATTGTTGGCAGGCAATGATGAGACCAGTGATGTCATACTATGTCTGCTACTTAACGTAATGACTAATGATTATGCACTATGAACACATGAGCCAAATAGGATGGGTTTTAATAGATGCTGCGCTGAGAATTTTGGGTTGATAGCGTTAATCTAACTTTACTTAGTAAAAATTATCTTAATACTTCTATTGTTGGCAGGCAATGATGAGACCAGTGATGTCATACTACGTCTGCTACTTAACGTAATGACTAATGATTATACACTATGAAGACATGAGCCAAGTAGGATGGGTTTTAATAGATGCTGTGCTGAGAATGTTGGGTTGGTAGCATTAATCAAAGTTTACTTAGTAAAAATTATCTTAATACTTCTATTGTTGGCAGGCAATGATGAGACCAGTGATGTCATACTAGATCTGCTACTTAACGTAATGACTAATGATTATCCACTATGAACAGATGAGCCAAATAGGATGGGTTTTAATAGATGCTGCGCTGAGAATGTTGGGTTGGTAGCATTAATCTAATTTTACTTAGTAAAAATTATCTTAATACTTCTATTGTTGGCAGGCAATGATGAGACCAGTGATGTCATACTACGTCTGCTACTTAACGTAATGACTAATGATTATGCACTGTGAACACATGAGCCAAATAGGATGGGTTTTAATATATGCTGCGCTGATAATTTTGGGTTGATAGCACTAATCTAACTTTACTTAGTAAAAATTATCTTAATACTTCTATTGTTGGCAGGCAATGGTGAGACCAGTGATGTCATACTACGTCTGCTACTTAACGTAATGACTAATGATTATGCACTATGAACACATGAGCCAAATAGGATGGGTTTTAATAGATGCTGCGCTGAGAATTTTGGGTTGATAGCGTTAATCTAACTTTACTTAGTAAAAATTATCTTAATACTTCTATTGTTGGCAGGCAATGATGAGACCAGTGATGTCATACTACGTCTGCTACTTAACGTAATGACTAATGATTATGCACTATGAACACATGAGCCAAATAGGATGGGTTTTAATAGATGCTGCGCTGAGAATTTTGGGTTGATAGCATTAATCTAACTTTACTTAGTAAAAATTATCTTAATACTTCTATTGTTGGCAGGCAATGATGAGACCAGTGATGTCATACTATGTCTGCTACTTAACGTAATGACTAATGATTATGCACTATGAACACATGAGCCAAATAGGATGGTTTTAATAGGTTATATTCTGTAACAAAATAACAAAAGGGGTTTTCTTGACGTATACGCCTCCAGCCCGAAAATTGTGTATTTTTGAGAAATACGGTTAATTTTGTGGTACTATTTTAAATTTTTATATGCCCTTTGATGAAATTAGTCGAATGGTTGTAAGATCAGATGAATTCTTGGGCTCACAGGTTAGAGAAGGCATAGGATTTTACTGAAATGGACACAGCTCCTTAACCTATGAATTAATTGAACCAAGAGTGCATTAGGGAAGAGTATGACACTTCCCGGCACTCATATGTTAGCCCATGTTTGATGACGCCGACGTTTTCGGCCTGACCACCCAGTTTCTGGGGGGTAGCTCGGACCTCCTCCCCCACAGTTTTTTTTTTGGGGGGGAGCGGTTGGACCCCCAATTTCTGGGGGGGTCGGTTTATAGGCAGCTGCTTATGAACTTACCGCCCCAGAAATTATTGGGTGGGGTCCGACGGACAACCCCCCCAAAAAAAGGGGGGTCCGAGCTACACCACCCCAGAAACTGGGGGGTCGGGGCATCTCGAACTTTCTCACCAGAAATTGGGGGGGGTGAGGCCGATAACGCCCGCGTCACCAAATACGGGCTAACATGTGAGTGCAGGGAAGTGTCATACTCTTCCCTAATGCACTATTGATTGAACTGATTTTAATACAATTCGACTCAGCTCGTCAATGCGGTTCGAATGGATCGGGCTAGCGATTATAGCCGAGAAAACCCAACAAAATTAGCGCCTAGATTTTGCACTAAATTATATTAAGCCCTGCTGTCTCGTCATACGCGCGTTTAGTTATCAGCCATACTACATCTGCAAGCTCGCCCTGTACAGCCGGATCCACTGTTAAAATTTGAGCTGCATCCGTTACTTATGACCTATTTCCAAACGGTAATGCAAAAACTACCTGACCTGAAGTGTAACATCATTTGATCCCTGGCGAAGATATATCCATACGATTGTACTTGTAAACGAGTAGATTTAAACGCACCCAGTAGAAAAAATTCAGCGAAATATCTCCATTGGTTGTTGAATTATAATAGTTACAACAAAATTTCAAGAATTACGCAGTTATGTTAGAAGATCTAGATATGTGACCTTTTTTGTTAATTTTTATTAAAAAAATAGAAATTTTTGATTTTGAAGATTTTATTGGACCTTATTCAGTATAGTACCTATCGGAATCTATTCCGATTCCTAGGTGACGCCTACCCTTGCCAATCCTACTCCAATATGACATAATTGGTATTTATGTCATATTGGAGTCCAGCCATTAACAAAATACATACTGTCGATGACCTCAAAATTGGTACAGGTTAGGCTGTAAAGATTGTGGACAAAAAACAATTTGCTGATACTAAAACTACATAAAATCTCAACACTAATACATACAAACCATCGACATTATTTTACTTTATTTTTTTTCATTTTAGCAATATCAGTCGACCAGTATAGCTTTTTACATCTGTATACACGACGATATATCATATAACTATTTTTTTCTGTTTTGACTATAAAAATTAAATTGTTCAAACTTCCTTCTCGCCAAATGCCGCAAATGCCCATAAATTAATACGGTTATCGTTATATTTTCCTTTTGTACATATAACCATAACTGAATTTGAGTGGAATGAGCCAGCGAAGCGAGCTCATTGCACTCGCGAGCGAAGCGAGCGCGTGCAACGAGAATTTTCAATTTTGGCTTTGGAGGGGGTTGAGGAGGTCCTGTCTGTTTGTGTGTCTCTCGCACCTGGATCTCCATAACGGTTGGGCGGATTTTGATGCAAGATAGCTCATTCGAACCGCAATGGTCGATTTAGGTGTAGTGACAGAGCCCGATTTTTGAATTTTTTGCCATGGGAAAAGTTATGGGGCAAAATGACGTCATTTTGGCTCATTTTTCGGGCACCCCCTCCAGTTTTTGCGACTTTTCTCAATAAGTAAACGAGGTATCCGCAAACTAATAGGCCTATTCTATGTAGCTTTACCTGGGCTTTCCAATGATATATAACAAGTTTTTCAACTACTTCCCAATCTGGAGTCTGTAAGCTTATAGTTGGCGCCAAATTTCATATTTGGTGAAAAGTCGTGGGAAATGCACCTAAATGTGTGTTTTTGTTGCTTTTAGTGTCTTATATGGTGTTTTCTGGGCAGATAAACTCATTGCAAGTGTTAAAAATATTGTTGGGCAAATATTTTTTACACTTTTGGTTCATACTTGGCATAAAAAAATGACATTTACGAAATTTTCTGTGAGAAGTCGTGGGAAAACCACCTGAATGTGTGTTTATTGTTGGTTTTAGTGTCGGATATGGGGTTTTCTGGGCCGACAAGCTGATTGCGAGTGTCGAAAATATTGTGTGGCAAATATTTTTCACACTTCTGCTTCAGGGGATTGTTCTCACCACTCGAATTCTGGCTCGCAAGCGAGCTTCACTAGTTATACAGTACCCAGATCGCCATCGCTTCTTCATCCTGATTATAACTAAGGCACGGTATACACCTAGTACCATTCAAATGCACAAGTTTCAGAACTATTTGCTATCAGTAGCCGCCAAATTTTTGAATAAGGCCAATGTGACTAATGTTTGCAATTACCTGTTGTGAAAACCCAAAGGTCAATGTTGATTTGATGCTAACGTAATGCTTTATTTGATATAGAAGTCCAGTAACGCTAAATAATGCTTAGCGCCTAGGTCTGCAAATTCCCAACAACCGTAAAAATTCTTGAACTTTCAAATTAGAAAACTAGAAACAAAAAAACAAGCAAACCATAAACATAGTCTCCATTCCTAGCTATGTAATAAATTGCCATTGTACTAGTCGCCAAAAGATTTTAGTGCAGAAACGAACAGAAATTCTTGGGCTGTCGGCGTCGCAAACTTCAGCTTGGACATAGCCAAAGGTAGTAAAAGGCACAAATACATTGGTAACAATATGTTTGCGGTAAAATAGCATAATGGGATATGCTTCTTTTCTATAAAGCTGTGGATTTGATACAGAAATTGCGTATCTTTTCTCGAATTTAGCGCACTAAAAGCACAACTGTAGTTGGGACATTATTTAATGTTTGATTTCCACATGTATCGCTCATGACGCGGTAATTAAAACCAGTGGACATATGTTAAACTTTTGGTTTAGAATTACACTACAATGTTCATCGTTTTTTGAGGAGTATTTCTTACAGTTTCAAATGATGATTTTCCCACAGTCCTGACGTATAAAAATGTAACCAGACCGTATCTCCATAAGCAGAATTACTGTGTATAAGACACAATGACTAATATGCTGTTGACTCAGTTGATCCAATAACTTGCTCCAAACCCGGTCAGTTGAATGTGTTATGGTAATCCGGTTAGTCAAATTACCTCGCGGTTCTTGTTCTCTTAAATAATAGGACTACCACGTTACCACATTATATTGGAAGCTATACCGAGCTATTGACGCTATCTCAACATAGTAGTGATCGGAATATTTGTTGTTTTAGAACATTCGGATTACATAAGGCATTTACCTTATCTCAAAGGGGGCCTTCTAAACTTTAAAAACCAAGCTTGATAATACAAAATCGAGGTAGCATTGCGTTTACCTTGATAATATTAAAAATTGCTGCAAAATATTCGGTTTCAGTTTCAACCCTATAGTCTTTGAACTGAAAGACGAATATAGGTACTTTTGTCCATTGAAATAATAGTACGCAATGCTCGGACCATAATGTAGAGCTAAAATTGTGCAAAATTAGCGGCAACGATATTACATTGTTGACTAAAGTTTGTAAAATGAATTAATTTGCTAGTGTTTCGACCATCTAGTCATTTGTCTCTTAATCATTTGTTTACTCTCTCCAACTACCATGCATCACTGTAATATGGACAAGCGGAAAGAGAATACATTTGCACGGTGGGACCGTATTATATTATCTATGTAACTATCTCCCACTATATTAACATGCGCTGTAACGTGTCACTGTGGCAGACTGCAGACATCAAGGCACCTCTCTGACTCGCTGAAAATTCAGTAAACATTCTTCCTTTATTGTGTACATTAACGTCTTAACGAGAAATCGTCTGCAATTCGTTTCACGTGGTGGAACACCGTGAACACTGTTTACTACGTGTTTGTGTATTGTAATAGCGATCCTCACTGGCTTTGTCTCCACGGCTGTACGTCATCTGCATAGCTCCTATACCAAAGCTTGTGACAGGTTTTAAATAACACTGGTACAAATACATACACAAGAATCCTTGCGTGTTGATTATTCAGTCATCTGGTGGTTCGGTGCCGTAAAAATGAAGATAGCTCACCACAGTCAAAATTGCATTGGTTTTCGAACAGCGTGCGCTATCGATTATGAACAATCGTATACATTATGGTGCAGCACATCGTGGGATGAATATCGATATTCCAATATCGTGAGATCTCCGTTACAAGTTTCAACGTTTATCACCAGTTTCACTGAATAGTAGAATGAGGTTGACTTATTCAGGTGAAATTATATATGCAGATATGCTTTGCTGTGCTATTGAAAGTTGGTTTTTCATTTTTACAGTAATCAATAATCGTTATAGGGCTTTCATATGTCTTCCAATAACTGCTGCTACATTCCGCCAAATTTACGGTCAATTAACATTCCAGCGTGCCAAAGCGAACGTCCTAATTTTGAAACTGTAAATAATGATCTCGTCAAATTATATTTTGGGTCTACCGGTATGGACGGGCTGGCAGCGGCAAAATCCTGCTTTCAGTGCAACAGCACCGATAAGCCCGAGGAACGATCATTACAATTGAGTGACCCCCGACGTGATGTGCCAAAAACTGCTTTTGGTCGAGGTTAGTTTATAAATCATGCTCACAGCATTTAATGTGACTTAAATGTTTTGATCTATAAACTCAATTCTGTATAATTATGATAATTATTATTGACTGCATAGATCATGTACTTTGTTACCCGTATATTTAACATATATGTAATGCTTCAGTCAGGTATCCATTGAGAAGAAGCATAATTTAACAATCGTCACAGCGTAAGGTTGCATTACACTAATTTCGTTATTTGGGAGCGATCGTTGATGCCAGGGCAACCAATTTTCAACACTCCGATACGATTTGTGGTTACATTGCATCCGACCTGATGCAACCAAATTCTTCGCCTATCCCTTTCTATGTATGCAAGGGCGTAGCCAGGGGGGGGGTTGCGGGGGTCGCGACCCCCCCTTTTGGCTCAACCCCAAACAAAATTTTTTTGAACGATTCCTGTTAAAAATCATGTCGGAAATTGCCCTAAAATTATCCTCTCTCGCACTAGAAAACAATTACTTTCAACCGTATTTTTGACCAAACTTCACATTTTTGTATAAAAATTCGCTATTTTGGCAACAGTTACATTTTTTACTTGTTTATGGCGTACTTAATATACCAATTCTGGACCCCGCTTTCACATTTCTGAGCGCGACCCCCACCGGACCTCCCCCTTTTAGGTACCCACTGTGGGCCGCGACCCCCCCCCCTTTCAAAATTCCTGGCTACGCCCTTGTATGTATGCTGTTTGTATTTACTCACAAAGCATCATCCAGTTCGGGTCCAATAAAATTTCGCGCTCGCTATCGGATTGGTAGAATTAAAGATTTGTTCGTATATATTTTGTTTGAGATCATCTCGAAAATTTTAGCGCGCATTTTTAAATTTTCTTCGACAGTGGTTTATGGTTCTTCGAGATTTATTCTTTAATCGATAAATTATGTTCGTCTTCTATTCGATTTTCGTTCGTTCGAAACGCGGCAGTCATTTCTGGCAAGTACTATACAAGCGGAATCACACTTTATTGCGAAATTTATTTGTAGTGGTTGTCAAAGCTTCACACATACCTTTAGAATATTTGTATAATCCTTGATAATATTAATTGCTTGCAACTGCTGGTTTTAAATGTTTACCATGAACCAAGTTCCCAAAAAATCACATGACACTAAAACGGTACACACTATATTGAGTGCTACTGTACAGTGTACTGTTGTATGTAATTATTTTTCTGTACAGTGGGAAAATCTTTTTTAGACTATCAGCTTTCAGTGTTTTATTTGGGGTGCTTAAATCACTTGGACTATTTATAGAAATGGTGCAAGATATTGATGCAAATAAAATTTGAAATCACCTTAAATTTCTGGGTGGCTTAGAACAATTTTGGGCCCACTGTAGTACTGTTATTGCGTCATGCACTAGTTGTTTATGTTAAGCAGCAATGGCGCGCCAGGGTCACTGCTATTCAAGATAAATCTTAGCGTTTTCCTTTTTAACGACGATCTTGAGAGTCGTATAGAGGTTCTCTTCTTCAATGTGCCTTGGATGCCGTACAAACATGAGCCGGGTAGTGGGCGTGAGGAGCACCACTGTGCTATACCGTAAAATCTTGCAGGATATTAATAAAATTCTACTTTTTACATCACTCACACCACTCACACGTACAATTAAACGCTATTTAAATAGCTTTAGTCAATCGTATAAAGGAGCCACTTTGAAAGCTCACAATGAGCTATGACAAGTGCTTGAGCGGCAACGTTTTTTGAACGATTGTTCAGTCAGCACACGATAAGGCTGTTTTGCAGCAGAAATGGCCTGAGGTTATTACACATAAATTTATTATAAATTGGTCTTATTATGTAAATATTATTGTGCGCTGACAAGTAATGTAAAATAATTCATAACAAGGCGTTTTTTCCGTGATTTTAGCATGTGAGAGCATGAATTGTGCGTCAATTTCCTAAGTATTTTTATTACTTCACACATTTGATTTCACACAGAGCCCGTATTTAAGTTTTGGATATTTGTACTTTTGCTTTGATTTCTATTTTTAGAGCCTGCTGATCCAACGTGCCGCAGTCTAGTTCATAATAAGAAACCAAGGTCCCTGCTTCGATCGCTGTTTGTCCGTTACGCGAATACAAGCGAAGCTAGTACTTCCGCGATACAAAAATTAAAAGACAGTGTCGTTTCTGGCGCGCGGTTATCTGCTACTGAAGTCGAGAAATATGATTCAATTTCCAATAAGATGAGTAATGTTGTTTTTGATCGGCCGCTTTACGACTCACGTTCTCCTCCGCCAAGGTTAGAGTTTAACGGTTATCACTGGAAATAATTATAATTCAGCCTTTCGCGTTTGTTTTTAAATATAGCGAGTGTGGTTTAATAGGATTACATTAAAAAATTTTTGTCCGCTTGTGACTGGCAAAACACACGATTGAAATGTATTAGCGCCAGAGTACAATATTAGAAAGTTGCAGAGTCACAGGTTTATTGTTATTTTAACTGTTATGTGCCTTTTGTTTTATGCATAAAATAAAAGTACGTATTTTATAAAAATATTAGGTTACATACCCATTTATTTTTCCTTTGTGTTTTTGAATTTTTACGCATCATCTTGGCACAGTCGGGTTATTTTTGGTCCAAGCTTCAACTTTTCTATTCTGCGGTTGCATGCGGCAAGTAGATTTTGAGTTAAATCTTACATGGAAACCATCGTACCACAAACTAGGTATATATACCGCTGTTGGCTTGGTGTAACCTGCAACTTTCTTGTTAAGCAGTTTTAGTTATACAGCATCCGCTTTCGAGCTATGAGCTAAAGTAAATATATTATTAAAACTGAAAGCTTTTAGCAGAGTTTAAACTTTTTACCAGATAGCTTTTCGTTTTTTCGCCGAACGAGGAGCTTATAGCATAATTTATACCTTTAAGCTAATTAGACCACTGTTTCAAGGTTACTGTTTCTTTCAGCTGTTGGAATTGCGAACCTTTTTTAATTGTATTATCGCAGTTTATGTATAAAATTTCATTTATATACAGTTCGTAGATATTCTTGATTTTGCAACCGTACTTAGCCACAGTACCACTCACTTAACAAAAGCTGCAATAACCAGTTTTTTGTTATTGTATGGACTGAATGAAAATTCATGTTTGCTGTAAAGGATCAACGGTTTGCTTGTTTTCGATATTTTAGTGAGAAAAATAACCAAGGTTTGTTGTGACTGAAAAAGCATTTTTCAGTTTATAACATAAGTATAAAAATTGAAGAAGGTTGTAATAGGGGTTCGCTTTTCCAATTGCTGTTTAGGGAATTTGTTTTAACCTGTAATATTTTATTGTGGATCTTTAGTTCTTTAAGTTCTTATGGACAACAATAAATTAATGACTGTCGAGTGCTCAGTATGCGATGTCGTCGCGACGCGGGTTTGAAACTGGCACCCATGTCACCTTTAAAGGCACGACAACTTTCAAAAAAAGAACAGCTTAGTGTTGGGGTTGGGGCCGACCTCATCTCAAATTAGTCTTAGGCTTAATTAATTATTTTTGAAGTTTTTTGGTATACCGCTGTGGGCGTTTATCATAAATTATACAGGGTTGCGGTTCACGGGTATTGTGAGAGTTATCTCCAGCCCGGTGCTGCATCTCAGCGTAATAATACGCTATTATTTTTGAAGTTTTTTGGTATACCGCTGTGGGCGTTTATCATAAATTAATACGTCGAGAGCAGCATTATGTAGTTGTATTCGGACATGCGCAACCAAATTAACCAAACCTTTGTAGTATTACGGGAACTTGTATTGGCAGCATGCAAAAATATAGTTATGACGTTTTAAAATAGTTCGAGAATGAAACACAACATTTTTTAATATCTACACGCAATCCCTCTTACCATGCGGAATACCTTTATCGATTAGAGGTGATACTGTAGGCTCTTGGCTCTGCTCGCCGAGCCCAGCCGGCCATGATGTCTGAAGAGCCGGCCTGAGACAAAGTGTTGGATCTGCCTGTAAGAGCCCAGCCGAGCCCAGTACATTTTGAAAAGCTACGGTCGGCTTTTAAAAGCTCATTTCCAAAACAAAAACATAATTACAGCTGCCAACAAAAGAACCGTCGGGATTACCTCGACTCTGATATTTAAAGCTGTGGAAGCGATAATTATATATAGTTCCTATAATGGTTTCTATATTACAATATACTCTCTGTAGTATAACTAAATCGCAGATTAACTATTAATAGGAGCCTAAGAGCTGTGCCGATCCTGGGTTTTGATCGGAAGAGCCGAGACTGGGTTTTCGTCGGAAGAGCAAAGCCTGGGCTCTCGTCAGAAGAGCCGAGCTTGGCTTTTCGTCGGAAGAGCCGAGCTTGGCTTTTCGTCGAAAGAGCCGAGCCTGGTTTATTGTCGGAAGAGCCTAGACGAGCGTTACCGGACATGGTTCATGAAGAGCCGTGCCGTGCTAGAGCTTAAGATCTGACTGCAAGATCTGAGCAGGACTTGGTTCAGGAAAAGCTAAGCCAGAGCCTGAGCCTGAGAATCCGGTTCTTTCTCACTTCTATTATTTATTGACGTATCTTTAGCGTATGCTTGAAAAATCACCTGTTATTCATGTGTACATAGTAGGTTTTAACTTCGATGGGCATAATGCGATAGCTGTGGAAAGAAGGATTCTTATGTGGACGCCTTATAAGGGACGCTCAGCGCGATAGAGAAATATGTGTCACAGCTTGTAGCAGTTGGAACCTTGATAACCGTACCGACTGTTGAAAATCCCGGCACCTGGAATTCTTAACGCAGAAAGACTACGTGTGACAGATATTTCGTAATAGTTGCAATATAGAAATTTGGGTTCCTGATTCACTTGTAGAACCAATATCATCGTATGTAACTACATGTGACTGTGATATTCTGGCTCAGGCAGAGGTACCATATTTGCGGTCGGAAATAAAAGCAAATTTTTCGCGAACATCTGGCGAACAATTAACAGCTGTTCAACTGCTATGCGCTAATTTTTCGCGATCTGTAATTCGTTTCTATTTTTGTCTGTAACTTTAGTTAAATTCATCCGGCGAGACAGTGAGTAGCTTTCATGTAGTCACAATATTTAATACAGTAAAACTTTCCCTTCTGTTATACATTAATTATTAATTTAAGGTCTCCAAGATCAAGTGTATGCTATGTAACAAATTGTGATGCAAGCGCGATTTCTGATTCCGGACTGTTACCGTCATCCATTGCGACAGCCAATGTCACTTTTAGAACAAGTAAAAGCGGCAGACGCTCGTATCGACGTGCCCGCAGTGGCTCCGCGATTGCAACTGACGCATCAGCTTTAACTACATCTAAGGGCGTTCCCGTATTCTCAGATGTCATATTCAGGGATCGTTTCAACGAGCAGCCACCAACGATTTCAGGAAATTCGTGTCGAATATCGGATGAAATACTTAGTGATACACGGGTGTTTTCTGTAGCTCCGGAGTTGCAACGAAGTCACTTGGTAAGCTAATAATTATTGTTTATTTGCGCAGCTTCATGCTTGTTGATTATTAGGAATACAGTGCAGATAATTTTCAAACAAGGTTCCCATTTCTATATAAGCAATCCGTATTTAATGTCGACTATGTAGTCATCCTAAGTGTTGCTTTTGTGCTTTTTAGCCGCATTTGCATTGTTTTCTAGCAGCATCGGGTCAGATTTGTGAATTGAATACGATTTTAGAGCGTGAATTCTCAATTGAACGGGATCGACGGGCGCATAATTCTGTGCAAAAAACTGGGGGTGTCCGAACAGAGAATTTTACACCGAGTGGTTTTATTGTGAAAAAGTGGGGGTCGAGAAAATTGGTTCTAGAAACGGACCACCAAAATGTGGTGGGGTGTACGGATCCCCCTTCCTTCCCCCATAATTTACGCCAGTGAATGGGATTTTAGATCTCGTGATGCACGGCCGAAGTTCTATGATGACGGGTAGCATTTTTGTTCTTTTACTAAATTAGAATCAGTGTTTTGCTCTTGCATATTTTCTGTGATTGAAAAATTTGTTGTTAGCTGTGATATAGCAAGAGAACGCGCTGTGGGCTGTCGTACGAAACTTAGATCAATTTAATTTATCGCGTTAGTACTCAGTGTATCCATTTGAGATTATAAGTGCCGGATTATAATGGTTAGTCTGATTCATTACATCTTTCTGGGATTTGATAAGATATTCCTGGATCAATCGACAGTCTCATATGGAGTCCGATATAAATCTAACAGATATAGTTATTAAAATGATTTTATATATCCTCATTCTAATTCTGCATTTTATTACTATTTAATACCCAGATACATATCTCTTTTTATATTACGCTACGATCAAAACAATAGAGCGCGGCTGCGGTAAACAAAGTTCTGTGACTGAGTCTTATAAGGAATTTGTGTAATGCGGTGGTGAGGTTTTATTGGCTGTGGCATTTTCCATTGTTCCAATATACACAATATATTTCAAGGAGTGATGTATTATAATAAATATATTTTTGTTCTCCAGAGCTAGCCTTATATGTTTATATTCAGTGTAATGTATTTTTGCTTAGCTGTAATTGCATATAGCTCAGAAGACAACAAGCAGTGCTGAACTTTTAAGTAGCAGCTCATCGCTGTACAACAAATAACGTTTCAGGGGATATTGTGCTGCAAGCGAGGCTAAAGCTATATGCCGGTTGCTTTAATGTTTTAACTTTCGTCGTACATACACTGTTCCGATTATAAACAACAACAATAATATTTTGCTCTGGAACTGCCCATCGCATCTCTTAGCACGAGTTAGCTTTTCAGCTTGATGTAGGTTTGGACGTTCATAATGATTATTGCCGTTGGGTTTCACTTTATATAATAACAGGCGTTAATTGCAACGGAAAAATGCATGTTTCAATCCTGTAATTCGTGAGTTCAAAAATGTATATTCTTGCTTACTATGTTGTTGTAGGCTAAGGTAGGCGTCGCGTACGACTCACACATAAATTGTGATTTGTTCTATATTGAATAAGATACTCCATAAAATGTTCAAAACCAAAACTAAAAGTTTCGTTCTTTAAATAAGAATTAACAAAATACATCACATAGCTTTTACAGCATTTATGTTACATATTATGCAATTAGTGAAATACTGTCGTGACAGTAATAATTTAGCAATCTATCGCGGTAGTTGGCTAACTTTTGTCAATTTCGCGCGCTTAAAGCTACGAGTATAGAACTACAATACTAGTCGGTAGTGGAACTACATTTGTGAGCGGAGCTTGGGCTGTGGCATTACGAATGTAGGTACTCAATTTTATGTTCTTCAAATAACTACATTGCATAGGGCATACGGCTTTATCATTGGTAAAAATATTATATTTGAATTCTTCGACCCAAAAAACCCTATAATGGTTTGATCGTAACGATTCTATTTCAATAAATAACACAAATATTGCAAAATTCTCTATTTTAGCTGCATAAGCTTAACTAATTAGCTAATTACTAATTAACCACTCAAAGGTTTTAATCCCATATATCAAGGTGCACACTGACATGATAGGCTTTCAAACAAAAAAAGTTTTTTAAAATCGGTTCAGTGGTTCTTGAGATCCGTCGGACCGAACGAACGGACGGACATCGACCTTTTTAATCCCAGACAGAAAATAAAAACGCTTCGCTTCGCTCGGCTCAATAATGCATATGGGTCATTTCACGAAACCATGTCATTTTAGTCGGGGGGGCTACATCGGCACTTTTTGGCCCATACCACCAGTCTTTTGTAAGGAAATTTAATGTCGCTGTGAGATGTAGTAATAGCATATCCGACGATCATAACGAGGTATGGTGGACCTCTGTACCCCAAACAGCAGGAGCCAGAGGCCCTCAACCCGGGTTGGTCAAATGAAGCCAAAAACACATGTCCTAATATAAACGTTCGCCGTATCGCTAGCACGTGATACATATATGTGTTTTTCATTTCACTGTGATCCATTGGTATTTGCTAATTTTTCCGGAAAAACTTGGGAGTAAGCATCGACACTGAAGCTGACGTCAAGCTTCCGAAAATTTTTTTGGTGACATGTAGCCCCCCCCGACTGAGGTCAAATCTGGCAGCTTTCAGACGCTGGTAGATAACGTAAAAGTGCACTAGCGCCAAAAATGCTATATAACGGTAATCGCAATCAGTACAAGTGTTATTGAAAAAAAAAACATCAGCGTCTGTCCATGTGTTATTTCATTATGAGGTCGAAGGTCATAAAATGCCAAAAATGGGGTACGCAAAATGTAGCCCCCCCCGACCTGACCAAACTTAAATTTAAAAAAGCCAAATTTAGCATACAGTCTTACAATAGGCCGGATATAAACATAGTAAAGCCCCACTAGAATCGACCCATCTTTTAAAAAATTTTAAACAAAAGGTAGCCCCTTCCGACCTGGCGTGTAGCCCCCCCCCCCCGACCTGTAGCCCCCCCCCCCCCCCCGACCGCATGTATAATAAAAGTAATCGAAGGTCGCAAGAATCATATTAGTATATAAGTTCATCATCATTGCACTATGATATGGGGCCGTGCTGTTAACTGGGCAGCTAGGAAACCCTTCTGCCTGCCCGCACATCTATTACACGCATTGTCCTTGGTATCATCACTTAAATGTAAACTGGTCATAGATCGATTGTATTTGATTTACACCAGCTTACATCTAGAATGTATAGAAGTAGCTAAAGTTTGGCGCGTTGCATGTTGTAGGAAGCTGTAGCCCCCCCCCCGACCTGAGGTGTAGCCCCCCCCCCCGACCTGAGGTGTAGCCCCCCCCCGACCTGAGGTGTAGCCCCCCCCGACCTGAGGTGTAGCCCCCCCCCGACCTGAGGTGTAGCCCCCCCGACCTGAGGTGTAGCCCCCCGACCTGAGGTGTAGCCCCCCCGACCTGAGGTGTAGCCCCCCCGACCTGAGGTGTAGCCCCCCTCGACTCAACATATCGGGGTGCCATTTTTTACAAGGCCTAAGGATCTGCCTGAAATTTTTTCTCAGACGTCCCCCGCTCATGGTTGGTTTGTGAGCATAAAATGGTATCTGTAGGTGCTGTCTCCGTTGCGCTAGAAAAACTTCTGCGACAGGCTTGTTCTAAATTGGTCGATTTTAACCCCAATAATGCCCTAGCAGCATCAATTTTAGGTCGCAAGTGCTCCAAATGGCTTGACTAGGACCATTTTGGATGGACTTGCATAAAAACAGACCATGGTTCGCGTGTCACTCCGTCAACACTACAGAATAATGACTTATTTCGGATTAAAATTGGACCCCCTTCCAACCCCTGTAGCAGGTTTCAGGTAGTTCGTTTTGCATAGAGACCTCGATATTCGAAAAATTCAGGGTTTTTTTACATCGGAAGGGGTCTACACACTGTACATTCGAAAACGTTTCATTTTGGCTTCAAAAAGTGGTGTTTCAAAAGTACATGGTTTTGTGAAATGACCCATATATGCCCCCTGGTTGGCAGCAGGAATCAAACAATACCATGTTTCAGGACTATTATCCTTTTGTGGCTATTTTCTAAGTGAACCGATATAGACCAAATTTTTGGAGTGGATGTGATCTTGGTGGCATGTATGTGGAAGTAACATCGCTGAAATAAACGCTCATACAAGGAAAGACACCCGGGAAGATTAAAATTTTAGTGTCAAATCTAAGGAAATTAAGTTGAATCTTTTCTATAGCACACAGTCCGATCTAATGAGGAAAAGTTCGAGTTCAATGTGTTGAGAATATAATTGACGCCGGCATTATTTTTGTAATGTAGGCAGCGGCGCAGCAAGCTGGTGTCGCGAGGTCACCTCTAGTTTTCAGCGAAGGCAGGGCCGCCCTAAGGCGGCACTCCCATTTTTTTTCCTAGCGCCCCTTTCCTTCGAAGTAGCGTGCTGTAAGCCTGAATGTAGTTTAAATGTGTTGAAGTTTATTTAAATAATTTTTACTATTGGTATGGTATCAACTGGTTCAGTATTAGTTGCCAGCACAGAAGCTATAGCAGGTACCGTCTTTGGAAAACGTTGATAGATTTATAGTCAAGTTGTTTATTACTCATTTGCATTGTTATTACTGTTCTGCTTGTGAACCGGACAAAATCACCAGTATTCACCGTCATCTCACAGCTAGGCTATGGGACTATCTAAACGTCACGGTTGGAACAGACAAAAATCTTTACAACGCGCAGCTAGGAAACTCAGTGTTTTTAACAGCAACGCCTCAAATTTTAGTATTGCCAAGATCAGCAGCAGCTCGAAAAATAACACAAAAATTACGAACTGATAGTATATAACTAACGCAATATTTATACTCTTTATTGAGGAAAATGTTCATATTCTCGTTTCAAAAATCCTCATTTAAAAATCGTTCCGAACTGTAAATGCTCCTATTTATTGCAGAAGCAAGCTTATTTGAAATATGGGATGTTATTTATAGCACGTAGTTGTGTTGGTAGATAATGCACATATATTATATAGATTCATATTATGCATATATGCTGGATGGATATGGATACCTCTATTCGGGAAAAATTTTGTCGGGGGCATGAATCGAAACTCCCGTGGGGACTGATTTAAGAAAGGGCAACTAAATTAATACGACGTACGTCGTTTTGTCCATTGCTATGTTGACTACTGAACTACAGGAGAACATCTGCCGAGCCGCGTTGTTTTATAACGCGGTAGTGGTATATTTTTGTACCTATGCACTAAGATCTATGCGGTATGATTACATCATAATCGATAAATTCGATTACATCTTTCAGATAACGTGAAATGCTTAAATTTTTCAAGGGGAAATGTCGGGTTAATATAGCTTGAGGAGGGTACGTCCCTTATGGGGTATCCTCAAACCAAGGGCGTAGCCAGGAATTTTGAAAGGGGGGGTCGCGGCCCACAGTGGGTACCTAAAAGGGGGAGGTCCGGGGGGGGGTCGCGCTCAGAAATGTGAAAGCGGGGTCCAGAATTGGTATATTAAGTACGCCATAAACAAGTAAAAATGTAACTGTTGCCAAAATAGCGAATTTTTATACAAAAATGTGAAGTTTGGTCAAAAATACGGTTGAAAGTAATTGTTTTCTAGTGCGTGAGAGGATAATTTTAGGACAATTTCCGACATGATTTTCAACAGGAATCGTTCAAAAAATTTTGTTTGGGGTTGAGCCAAAAGGGGGGTCGCGACCCCCGCAACCCCCCCCCCTGGCTACGCCCTTGCCTCAAACCACCATCGACGCCTATGGCTTAGTGTCTGTTGCAAGGTTTCGACATTATCTTTTTAAAATCTCGCAGTAACAATAATACAAGGCAATACATTAATAACACCGTTATGGACATCTAAGGCACAGAACAGAGAGCCTGTATATTTTTTTAAAATGATCAAAACGATTACAAATTAAAAAAGCATAATTTCAAGAGTAATTTTTTTATGTTGTAAGCCCCTGGCACGTGCCGTATTTGATGCATACCATGGTAATATGATTGCTTTTATATTATTTTACAACACCGGAAAATACGTTCTAATCACCCACATACATCAGTATTGAAAAACTAGCAAAATAAATTTGACTATTTTGATGCCAAAATTCACCAAATTTTGCCGGCACTGCTCTTCAGGTTAACAATACCCCTAGTGTGATGTTAAAACAACGAAACACACTGTTTAACTGGCTAAGTAAAACCATAATCAGTCGTTCGCCACCAACCAGGATACTTACTTTCTCAAAATTTTGAGCTTGGGCTGGGGGCTGGGTGTTGTTTATTGTAATGGTTTTTTTTGTTTGTTTGGTTTTTTTTTATTGTTTTTTGTTTTTTTTTTTTTTGGTTGTGTTTGTTGTTTTGTGTCGTGGGGACTGTGCTGCTCCTCTTCATTCTTTTATCTTATTTTCTTTTTATATTTAATTTTGTCTTATTGATTGGTTAAAGAGTTATTTTGTGTTTTTCTGAGAATAATTTCTAAAATGTAAATAATTTTATTCTTTTGGTTTTGGATGTATCAAGTAAGACTAGAGATTTTGATTTAGCGCTGCAGCTAAGGAATACATTGCTTCATATCAAAATATATTGTACACAGTGTTGATATACTATCGTTTTGTACTATGTCAAGGCCCAGATGAATTACACCGAGTATCATCGTGCAGCTATACTTAATAACAATTCCCAAAGACGCAGGCAACTGCCAGTAATGTTTTTTTTAATTTCCGGTTATCGGTAGCGAACTTGGATAATAGCATTTTTGTAAGTATCTTGTACCAAGTGAAGCACTATTGAGATTCCATGCAGTTTGCGATTCCGCCCAAGCGTTCTAAATTTGTGTGCACAAAACAAAATTTGCTAGAACATAGTTATCCCAATTCGGAATAAACTGGAGTAGTCCGCGCTGCTGTACATTGCTAATCCCGACGTTCCTTAAGATTCTATTCTCCATAATCCTAGATTACTACACAATATAACTCTATGACATAATCCTGTCACACCCGAGTACAAAAAGATGCCAAAAACAAAATCGCTATGACCCGGTCTACGATGGAAAAATAATAAATTTTCCTTCCAGAATACATACATCGATGCACGTTCGAATGTTGTGGCAAGCAGTGATGAGTGCCGCTGCACAACGCTCATCGCTACAACATGTATAAATGTGGCTTATTGAGATGGAGCTGAATCTTGCACAACCCGTATTGGTATCCAAACATTGCATACCAAATATATATGGCCGGTTTTCATACGTATATATGTACAAAATAATTAATCATCACAAGGTTAATCTCTTGCGACTCAAACACTATTTCAGATAACGCTTTGTGCATCTTTGACTACTCTGGCAATGCATTCTACCACGACGTGATTTTTAGTACGCCAGGCGCTAGCTATATATGCTTCCTTAACAGTATACGCAAGCTTTCTTTTTGCTTTCAAGACAATAGCATATAAGTATATAGAGACATTAGTGGAAAATATTAAAAAAATGCACCGTACAAGATAACTGGATTCTTACAGCGAATGTAATTGGTTAATTTTTCTATATTTTTCTTGATCTTTAACGGCTCGTAACTTCTTCCGCAAAACGAAGAGAACGATTTTTGAAAACGGCGCCAAATTTTCTACAAAAGTTGAAATTTAGCTCTATTTCGGCAGGATACTGCTTTCTAAAATTATGATGGAGTATCCGCATTTCTTCTTATGTATATGTTTCACAAAATCTATATTCTTCAACGTAAAACGGCAAATGTGGAATTCGATTTTTTGGAAATTTTTGTACCTGGATCATGCAAAACGATTTCTCCGAAGCACCCATAAAATGACGTTTAGATAAAGCAGTAGGCAGTAAGTGCATTGTAGTAATATCCCGCGCTCAACTCTGTTGTGATGACATTTCGTCATACGATAAATAACTTGTTTTTTACATTTTCTGATCATGCAGTGCATGATTAAAACGCTGCGATCGCAACATCGTTGCTTCTGTGTTCTCGCCATTCATCAGCACCACTGATTGTATACGTATCTGTATCACATATCTGCTGTTACCTTATCCACAAACTCAAAGTGCTATTACTACAATAGCAATTGTTAGCAAAATTCTGGCAATACTGCAATACACAATGCAAAACAATTTTAATCACTTGAAATAACACTGATAATATTATACTCGTTTAACCATGGGATCGAATTAAGACAATAATTAAATATTAAATAAGGAATAATTAAGATAATAATTGAATGAGAGGGAGCGTAGCTAGCGGAGTTTCCTCTAATGCTGCGCAATCGTACAAAAAATTCTTTGCAACTGCTCAATTTTTTGACCCTCTTTTGATCACACATCCCATTCACCACACTGATGCATTTTCTCAATTTTTTATTCAGCGCATAATGACATCTAGTTGTGCACTAGCTTAGCATTTGCTGTAATCAAATAATTACCCTTTGGATATTTGACATATTCCAACATTCTAGGGTATAACTTTTGCCAGGGACATCAAATCGAAAAATGGAGACCACAACGATCTTCTTATCGAGAGCTACAACTCAACAACTTTGATGTTATGCACTTTTTGCCGGAGCACCTCGCGTTTGAGCATGAGAAAAAAATACCCCCAAGAAGTCGAATTTTCAAAATTTTGAGAAAGTAAGTATCCTGGTTGGTGGCGAACGACTGATTATGGTTTTACTTAGCCAGTTAAACAGTGTGTTTCGTTGTTTTAACATCACACTAGGGGTATTGTTAACCTGAAGAGCAGTGCCGGCAAAATTTGGTGAATTTTGGCATCAAAATAGTCAAATTTATTTTGCTAGTTTTTCAATACTGATGTATGTGGGTGATTAGAACGTATTTTCCGGTGTTGTAAAATAATATAAAAGCAATCATATTACCATGGTATGCATCAAATACGGCACGTGCCAGGGGCTTACAACATAAAAAAATTACTCTTGAAATTATGCTTTTTTAATTTGTAATCGTTTTGATCATTTTAAAAAAATATACAGGCTCTCTGTTCTGTGCCTTAGATGTCCATAACGGTGTTATTAATGTATTGCCTTGTCTTATTGTTACTGCGAGATTTTAAAAAGATAATGTCGAAACCTTGCAACAGACACTAAGCCATCACGGCGTCGATGGTGGTTTGAGGCAGAGGCGTAGCCAGGAGGGGGGGTTGCGGGGGTCGCGACCCCCCCTTTTTGGCTCAACCCCAAACAAATTTTTTTTGAACGATTCCTGTTGAAAATCATGTCGGAAATTGTCCTAAAACTATCCTATCTCGCGCTAGAAAACAATTATTTTCAACCGTATTTTTGACCAAACTTAACATTTTTGTATTAAAATTCGCTATTTTGGCAACAGTTGCATTTTTTACTTGTTTATGGCGTACTTAATATATACCAATTCTGGACCCCGCTTTCACATTTCTGAGCATCCCCCGGACCCCCGTTTTAGGTACCCACTGTGGGCCGCGACCCCCTTCAAAATTCCTGGCTACGCCGTTGGTTCAAGGATACCCCATAAGGGACGTACCCTCCTCAAGCTATATTAACCGACATTTCCCCTTGAAAAATTTAAGCATTTCACGTTATCTGAAAGATGTAATGGAATTTATCGATTATGATGTAATCATACCGCATAGATCTTAATGCATAGGTACAAAAATATACCACTACCGCGTTATAAAACAACGCGGCTCGGCAGATGTTCTCCTGTAGTTCAGTAGTCAACATCAATGGACAAAACGACGTACGTCGTATTAATTTAGTTGCCCTTTTCTTAAATCAGGTCCCCACGGGAGTTTCGATTAATGCCCCCGACAAAATTTTTCCCGAATAGAGGTATCCATAGTCCCATTTGCAGCATATATGCATAATGTGAATCTATATAATATATGTGCATTATCTACCAACACCTACGTGCTATAAATAACATCCCATATTTTCAAATATAACTTGCTTCTTCAATAGGAGCGTTACAAGTTCGGAACGAATTTTTAAATGAGGATTTTTGAAACGAGAATATGAACATTTTCCTCAATAAAGAGTATAAATATTGCGTTAGTTATATACTCTCAGTTCGTAATTTTTGTGTTATTTTTCGAGCTGCTGCTGATCTTGGCAATAAAATTAAGGCGTTGCTGTTAAAAACACTGAGTTTCCTAGCTGCGCGTTGTAAAGATTTCTGTCTGTTCCAACCGTGACGTTTCATAGTCCCATAGCCTAGCTGTCCGATGACAGTAAATACTGGTGATTTTGTCCGGTTCACAAGCAGAACAGTAATAACAATGCAAATGAGTAATAAACAACTTGACTATAAATCTATAGACGTTTCCCAAAGACGGTACCTGCTATAGCTTCTGTGGCAACTAATACTGAACAACTGAGATACCATACCAATAGTAAAAAAGTCTTCAATAAACTTCAACACATTTAAACTACGTCGGCTTACGGCACGCTTCTTCGAAGGAAAGGGCGCTCAGAAAATCGAAGTGCGCCTTCAGGCAGCCCTGCTTTAATTTGAAAACTAGAGGTGACCTAGACACACTTGTCGCCGCTGCCTACATTACAAAAATAATGCCGCATCAACTATCTTCTCAACACATTGATTTCGATTTTTACCTCATTCAGTGGGACTGTGTGCTATCAAAAAATTGAGCTTTAAACTTGTAGATTTGACACTAAAATTTTAATCTTCCGGTGTCTTTTGAGCGTTGTTTTAGGCGATGTTCTTTCCACATACATGCCACCAAGTACGCATCCACTCCAGAAATTTCGTCTATATGGTTCACTTGGGAATCCACCACAAAAGGATAATAGTCCTGAAACATCGTATTGTTTGATTCCTGCTGCCGACCGGGGGCATATATGGGTAGTTCACAAAACCATGTACTTTGAAACACCACTTTTTGAAGCCAAAATGAAACGTTTGGATGTACAGTGTGTAGACCCCTTCCGAGATGTAAAAAAACCCTGAATTTTTCAAATATTGGGGCTGTCTGCAAAACAAACTGCTGAAACCTGTCAGGGGTAGAAGACCGATCTTAATCCGAAATAGTCGTATTCTAGTGTTGACGAGAGTGACGCGAACCATGGTCTGTTTTTATGCAAGTCCATCCAAAATGGTCCTAGTTAGGAAAGCCATTTGGAGCACTGAGCCTGAGTGCGGATGCTGCTAGGGCATTGTCGGATTAAAGTAAACTAGAACGAGCCTGTCAGAAATTTTGTAGCACCATCAACACCTAAATCCATTTATGCTCACAAACCAACCATGAGCAAGAGAAACATCTCAAAATTCAGGCAGATCCTAGGCCTTATCAAAAAATGGCACCCCGATATGTTGGGTGAGGAGCTGTACACGTCAGGTAGGATACACCTCAGGTGGGCTACACCTAAGATCAGGGGGCTACACCTCAGGTCGGCTACACCTCACTAGGGAGGCTACACCTCAGGTAGGGAGCTACACCTCGTCGAGGAGGGCACGCGTCGAGGAGACACTAGGTCGGGGGGGCTACAGCTTCCTGCGACATCCGACACGCAAACTTAGCTCTTTATTATACATTTAGATGTTAGCTGGTGCTGGTGGAATACAATCGATCTATGACCATACCTAAGTAATACCAACAATGCGTGTAATATGATGTAGGGCAGGCAGAAGGGTTTGCTAGCTGCCCAGTTAACAAGCAGCCTGTCGTCGTGCAATGATGATGAACTTATATATTAATATGATTTTTGCGACCTTCGATTACTTTTATTATACATGAGCAATACATTAATGTACTTCGTTCAGTTACGTATTTGTAGCAGGCATTTTTTGAGTATTGCATTATTTTTATTGTATCTTGTTCAAATCAGTATCTACAACAATTTCTCAGCGATGCGATGGTATATCGGAGGCAACCGTGCATAACTTTGAATTCAAGGAACTACATTTGACTCGGCAGTTTATTTTTCGGAATTAGCGTTTGTTATTTCCTGCTTCACTCCTTGGTACAGCAACATAAATTGCTATAAATTTTATAACCATAATTAATTTATTCTTACCTTCTAAAAGGCGTGTTTTCTAGCAATTTTCGTGTTTCTACATTTTTAAAGTTGAACGACCGAGCATGCGCTCAAGTATATATAATTTTTAGCTAAAAATTGTGATAATATTACCAAGCACAATGGTAATTGCCTGCAGATAAGACACAGAATTAAGTCATGTTATATGACTGTTAACGAAGCCACATTTGTCTTGTTCAACATAGCTGCTATTACGAGCTAAAACATACGCGTATTATATTCAGTACTTAAGTGTTTAAGTTCTGGAAATCTTATGTACCATTACTTGCTCATCTCCGGATACGCAGAGATAAGTCACCTGGGGCATTGCACCCACCCGTCCGCGCTACAGCGCCGACCCTTCGGGAAGGTGGACTAATACCCCCTTTTACGGTGCCGAAGGCGCCACCGGCCTCCTTCCCTGACGCCAAAGGCGCCACTAGTTCTCTGCGCCGTAAAATTTCGTAACAATAGGCAAAATTGAGTAAAAACTTGGGAAAATAGCTATAAAGAATCAAAAAGTAAACACATTGTCACAAAACCAAGACAAATTAAGCAAAAAATTCGCAAAAACTATACTATGACTTTAAAAAATTTAGGCATTCTACAACCCACAAACCCTTATCTATCCGGCTATCCTCAACTCTGGGAACACGAAGGTCCACCCTCCCGCTTCCCGGAACCTACTAGCCAACTGGAACCTTCTACCGTAAGCAAAACCATTAATAGTTTCTATTCTAGGTTATAGCAACTATTAATTATTCCTATATGGTTATGTATGTTTTTAGCAAACCTAATACACTTATCCAGCAATCTTTTTGTTTTAAGGGTTGAACGCAGTATAAAGACGCTTCAGAACAGGATTATAACCAGTTGTGATATAAATCGCGTTTCTGACATAATATTTGTTTTTAGCGTAGAACGTAGTATAAAAACGCTTGGAAATGAATTATCACCAGTTGTGATACAAATCGCATTTATAACAGAGTAATTGTTTTGCGGACTGCACGAGTGAAAATGGGATAAGTAGCTGTTTTTGCATTGTTGTTGTTGTTATTGTATCCCTTAAGGTTCATCTATTAATTTGAGGCCTTTATGTATGATTATAATCGGGTGGGAAAATTGGTAGACCAAGTGGAACAGACGCAGGTGAAAGTCATTATAAGAGATTCTGGATCCCTAGGCTCCTGCAAGAACGGGTCACAACATGTGTAGTAGTATAATTTGAGTTAGATTGAACATAATTACTGTATTAAAATATGTAGGAGGAAATGTAGGTATTAAATTGATTATTTAGTAATGATAACAAATTTTAATAGGTACAGCCCAGGCTCGGTTGACGACTACACATTAAACCACTTATTGGGAACAAAACGGCTATTAGAATTTTAGATAATTAAAGAAATTGGCAATTAAATAATGTACTTTTTAAACACTTCGCTTGGCTTGATATCCTTTCTGTACGTATACGCGATGTCGGAGGATAATTTACTTCGATAGCGTTTAACGAAAAGAATGTTAAACACATTACACAAAATATGAGAGTACCGATAAAAAACCCTCGATATTGTAACGATGTCGGATAGTAAGTAATTGGCTCACTTTTCAAAATGTATAGACGTGCGAGTACGCTTATTATTGTGATGAAAACCCTCATCCATAAAATGAAAATTTAAGTCAGTAAAGTATTATTACAAAATGAATATTTCTTAGACAAATGTGGACCAATTTACGATTAAAGCGTGATAGAAATTAGTGGTAAATATTATTTAAAGAAAATGATCTTTCCGTACCTTATTAGGCAGAAGAGGACAGTGTTACGCACTATGCAAATTGAACGTAATTCCGAATTGTATTAAACGAATAACGTAAATTATCCTTGCACATCGTGAACCGTAATAAAATTCTCAGTCTTAACCCGAAGTATCGTAAATGGTTAGTTTACAAAAAAAGTTATGAGCGTGTACCTGATTACCAATGGTTCTCATTTAGACCACTGAAGTCGTTACAGTACGTCTTCGCTAGTTCTTTTCGACCCGTGATGTCTTCGCTAACCCTGATTAATAGCTATAATATCTGGATGAATTTTATCACGCAACACTATATATTACTTCTTCATTTCCTTTTGTTTTGCTTTATACTTTACTTCAGATGATAATCTTGATAACGGCATCTTAATTTAAGATTTCTAAACATACCTTTTTAAATGAAAGATGGCATCGTTGCGCGCAGGCTGATTATTTATGCAAATGATTTGTAAGTTTTACTCTATGTGTTTGATTAGTGTGACTAGCTGCGTAATTGACACTCCTAATAGAATTGCAACTAAACTCTGTATAAAACAGAAAGCAGTGTTTTCGTCTGTTTATAACCGGTTTGAGCATGAAAAGATATGTATAGCAACTTGAATCTTGTTAAAATTTAGTTGTTATGAGATTAGATAATACCAAAAGTGATATTATGCTTATCAGTTACTTTTATAGTCCAACGTATGGGAGGTGTAGACAGATGTGGTAGAAAATTGATAACATAAATGTAACCTAATTTTTTTCGACAACTCTCTACATGTTTTTTGGAAGAGCTTGACTTAGCTGGACTACATTTCTAGCCAATCATTCAGCCTAAATTCTACTTTATAAGGTGCTTCACCGCAAAAACAATTTTATGTAAAACAGAACTCGAAAATTTTTTGACAATGAGTAAATTACACGTAACTCCGTTAACTGTGTCATTTGGTAGTAACCCATTTTTTTCAATATTGTCTTTCGTTAAAATTAAAATTAAGTTGGTGTAAGTAATTTATTTCCATAAAGGAAAAAATATTGTAAAATAAGTTAGTTTTTTGCTGATGTTGCGGTTTTATTTTAATGTAGAAAGTAAGGAATAGTCTATATAATTTGAAATATTTTCGGGCAATGAGAATTCATTTGATATGCTTATCCGAAGCTTGGTAAAAACATTTTATATAAAACTTGTGATTTTATTTTATATAATTTAATTTTTTAATATTTTAATTTTTAATATCTTTTATTTTAGAAGTAACCTCAGAATTTAGAACTCTTTTTTACGCGACATTTAGATTGCGCATTTTTGTGACCTCATCGTTTATATATTGTGAAAAATTCGATGCCTCTAGAGGTTATGTTAAACAATCATTTTACGATATCAATGCAGTGAAATTTGATACCATTTAATCTATGTACGACTTATCCTTCATGTAGTAACTATATATATACTGCGGTGAGACCCGTAGATTAGCTATATTATTTTAGCTTTATATAACCATGATAGTGTGCCTGGTGCCCCGTAGAATAAAAAGTTTGGGATGAAGTTGATTATGATTCGATTAGCTAATCAACGACTTGTGCACTATAAAGTTACTCGCACTATAGTACTAAAAGCTCTCGCACATGCAGTACTCCACTTCAACGAGAACTACATTGCAACGATTAATGAAAGAATATAGGTATTAAAGTACTCACTCAAAATTGTCAAAATGTGCTGCTAAGCCAAGGAGAAAACTAAAATCTCTGTGGCAATGTGATGTCTTTTAATCACTTATGTCAGTTAATCCAAATTCTTTTATCTTCGCGGTTCAGCATTTAAAAAACCAACAGATTGATAGATATAAACTTCAAAAATACTTTCACTTCTGCAGAGGGTTCAAAACTTTCTGACTTCAAGCCATTTTGCTATAAGGATGAAATAAGAATGTTTAACTTCTATAAGTTATGTGGTTTTGTTAGCATTATAACAATTCTGTTAAATGGAGAATTATTACTACCCTATAACAATGTCACGTCGGCAGTCGCCGTTACATATAAGTACAAAATTGTAATCCCAAATATTATATATTTGCATCATAAAGTTTGTACTGCAAAGTAGACGCAAACAAAATGCTTCAATGCAATAAGATGTCGGGAAACACATGTATACAAAATAAATAGTAACATCGCTGCAGAACAAAAACTGAGACGAGTTACGCTATATCTTTAAAAACCCAGTTTAGTGAGGGGGCGACCAAAACAACAGGTTGCTCCTGTTAAACCGTACCAACTTATCGAGCTACCTCTTATTACGATAGATCGAGATAACGACCGGAATAAAGGAAATAAATGACGCCTAGTATCTTTTCGTCATATGAACGTCAAGCTATAGCTGTCCGTCAGGTTGCATGCTTAAATCGCAGCCAACGAGCGAGGTTTAGATCATTCATTTTTAGACACGGTTTTTGCAGAAAGAATTACGTTCGTGCACTGCTAAATATCGTGAAAACCAACCATTCAGGTTGTAACGTAAATAATAATATCGTCGTTTATTCCCAGATCAAGTGGTTTATAATAACAAATGATGTAGACAAGCTGAGGTATAACTAGCAGAAACACCAGTACTGTAACGACTTCAGTGGTCTATAATTTTAGAACGTACATCGGGTAAATCAGGTAACACGCTCATAACTTTTTTTGTAAAACTAACCATTTAGCGAGTACTTCGGGTTAGTACTGAGGAATTTTATTACGGTTCAGCGAATGTGCAAAAGGATAATTTGACGTTAGTTTGTTTAATACAAATTCGGAATGTACGTTTATATTGCACATAGTGCGTAAACAAAACTGTCCTCTTCTGCCTAATAATGTGTAAAACGGAAATAATTATTTCTTTAAATAAATGAGTTTGACCACTAATTTCTTAATGCAAACGCTGGTTGAAGATACGTAAAATTGGTCCAGCATTTGTCTTAGAGATATTCAATTTGTAAATAATGACTTTACTGGAACTTAAATTTGCTGATTGTGTCATGCAATGAGGGGTGTGTGTCATTAAGATAATAAGCGTACAATCGCACGTCTATACATTTTGAAAAGTGAGCCAAATTACTTTACTATCCGGAACAAAATTGTGTAACAGATATACGAGGGGTTTGTTTGAGATTGGTAAAAACTCTCATATTTTGTGTAAAACGTGTTTAAACATGTCTGTTTTCGTTAAAAACGGCTATCGAAGTAAAATTATGCCGTGCAACGAACATCGCGTAGTGACGTAAGCACTGAAAATATGAATCAAGCCAAGTGAGTGTTTAAAAAGTTACATTATTTAATTGCCATATTTGCTTTGAATTGATCTGAAAATCTAATAGCCGTTTTGTTCCCAATAAGAGTGGTTTCAACGTGACATCGCTGCCATAGCCAAGCAACTGGAGGTGGTACCTATTGTAAAAATTTGCGTCGAATCAATTCACTAATAATCAATGTTTTAGATACCTTAACATTTCAACTCCTACAATATTTAGACAACAGCTAATTACGTTTGAATGCTTAGTACTAACAAAATCGACGTATACTGAGCGATTGTACACATGTTGTGGTGGTCCCGCTTTGCAAGGAGCCTTAGGGATCCAAGAAATATCTCAATTGTTAGTAAATGTGACTTTCACCCGAGCGTTCGTGGTTCCATACTTGGTGGCTACCAAAAATTGTTCATCGATACCCGAAATTTAAATAAATTCATACATAAAGGGTTAATTTAAATAATTTAAATAGACTAACCTTAGCAGATACAATAACAACAACAACAATGCAAAGACAGCTACTTATCCCATTTTCACTCGTGCAGTCCGCAAAACAATTACTCTGTTATAAATGCGATTTGTATCACAACTGGTGATAATTCATTTCCAAGCGTTTTTATACTACGTTCAACGCTAAAAACAAATATTATGTCAGAAACGCGATTTATATCACAACTGGTTATAATCCTGTTCTAAGCGTCTTTATACTGCGTTCAACCCTAAAAACAAAAAGATTGCTGCAGAAGTGTATTAGGTTTGCTTAAAACACACATAACGATATAGGAATAATTAATAGTTGCTATAACCTAAGAGAACCTATTAACGGTTTTGCTTACGGTAGAAGGTTCCAGTTGGCTAGTAGGTTCCGGGGAAGCGGGAGGGTGGACCTTCGTGTTCCCAGAGTTGAGGATAGCCGCAGACAGAAGGGTTCGCGGGTTGTAGAATGCCTAAATTTTTTAAAGTCATAGTATAGTTTTCGCGAATTTTTTGCTTAATTTTTCTTACTTTTTGTGACAATGTATCTACTTTTTGACAATTTATAGCTATTTTCCCAAGTTTTTCTCAATTTTGCCTATTGTTACGAAATTTTACGGCGCAGAGAACTAGTGGCGCCTTTGGCGTCAGGGAAGTAGGCCTGTGGCGCCTTCGGCACCGTAAGGGGAAATCAGTCCACCTTCCCGAGGGGTCGGCGCTGAGCGCGGACGGGTGGGTGCAATGCCCCAGGTGACTAATCTCTGCTATCCGGAGATGAGCAAGTATGTATATAATACTTTAATAACTTAAACACTTAAGTACTTATATAATACGCGTACGTTTTAGCTCGGAACAGCAGCTATGTTGAACAAGACAAATGTGGCTTCGTTAACAGTCATATAACATGACTTAATTCTGTGTCTTATCTGCAGGCAATTACCATTGTGCTTGGACAATTATCACAATTTTTAGCTAAAAATTATATATATTAGCGCACGCTCGGTCGTTCAACTTTAAAAATGTAGAAACACGAAATCGCGAAAACACGCCTTTTAGAAGGTAAGAATAAATTAATTATGGTTATAAAAATTATAGCAATTTATGTTGCTGTAGCAGGGATTAAAGCAGGAAATAACAAACGCTAATTCCGAAAAATAAACTGCCAAGTCAATGTAGTTCCTTGAATTCAAAGTTATGCATGGTCGACATATATATATGATTGCATCGCTAATAAATTGTTGTAGATACTGATTTGAACAAGATACAATAAAAATAATGCAATACTCAAACTACGGCCAATTCAATAAAAATCAATAAAACTCATGACTAAACTCGATTTTGGTATATTTACGTTTTCTAACAAGCAATTCATACTTATTTTATAGGATATATGAAGGATTTTATACGATTATACAGATTTATGGGAGATCAATGTGCAGATGGACGATTGATGGCCAACTTGTTTTCTGTAGGACAATTTTGCTGTAATTCCTATTTTATTGCTGGTGGGTATACAGGCCCAACACATATTAATTTCTTAATCACAAATCTCGAGTTATCAGGACACTGCTAAAATAAAATGTGCCCTAGTGTTATCACACTTATCACCCATCATGCGCAATCATTGAAGAGTTCAAACAATTTACGCTGCACTGGGTTAATACAAATTGTGAAAATTCATGTTTGGATTTTTTAAGTTTCCTAAAGATTAGGCAAATTTTGTCCAAATTAATTACATAGCTAGTTTTTCTGCTTTAAGAAATAAATTGGAAAAATTTCATTTAAACGCCTACGAAAGTATTAGCAGAAGTGAGTAAATATTCCGTTTTTGATACGGTTAACGTTCTCTGTCTACGAATATATTTTTGTGCAAATGTTGGGTTTTGTCACCGTGCGGCTAGCAGCTGTTAAACGATCCTCAGTTTCAGAACAAAATCAGTCCAACCTTTGCTTTATCGCCTGCAAAGCTTTAACCGGCAGACTGATATGGATCTAATTTTCGAAATGGATCGTAACATCGACTTTCTGCCACCAGTGATAAAGTATCTCTTGCAGTTGCTCCGGACGTGTGGAAATATACATTTCAACCCAATATACAAAGCGAGAAACAATCCTGGGTTTCGAGTTTTCCGTCACTATTTGGGATACGAGTGAACAAATTTGGATGATACTTTCACAGTGCTTGTTTTGTTAAACTGAAGTAAAAAATATGTTAGCAAATTCGTCCCAAGTTTATCCTTTATCATCTTACCTTATTATTTTCACCGAATTTCATCCAGTTTTTACAGAAAAGGAGCGTATTCACATTGCGTCCGATCCGGTGCGCGATACGATCCGATCCGATCTGATCCGATGCGAATTGTGTTGACATTGCATCCGATGCAATCCGATCCGACACGACTAATCCCTGTACCTAATGTATGGTTGTATATGTATTTTACACACCATTTTGTTCGATTCGGTGAATAAAAATTGTGCATGACGTGTCGGATCGAAACAGATTGAGTTTTCACACTCTATATAAAACAAACGTCCGATTCGCATCAGATCGGATCAGATCTTACAGGACGTTAAGTAAACACGCACTAAGAATTGTTTTAACTTGAACTTCCACGTATTTTCGTGGAGTTAAATATTCTATATATCGCCCTATAGCATACAACCTATATGAGGCAAGAAGTAAGCTTCTTTCTAATCCAACGGTTCCAGAGAAGCACCTAATATTGTTACCACATCTGTACCAGGTGGATAATAAAGTTGACCATAATGTTATTTTACAGGCGACTTCAAACCCGACTTGCCGTAATCACTACCAACGTTTGCAGACAGTGGGCCGGTTTAGGTCAAAACTAACGTTACAGACAATCGGTTCCAGGTACCGTTAATAGGGTAAGGTTAAAATATGAGGCAATTCCTTACATGTTAACGTAAAATCGGTGTAAATTTTACTGTTTCGCAATTTACAGACAAACCACAACGGGTTGGTCTGATTTTGTTTCAAATCTCACGATATATATGTAATTACATAGTACCCATGTGCTTAATTGATTGGATGAAACGAGAGTGAATATTTGCGGTTAACAAACGAACAAGTTGAAAGAAGTACAGGTGGAGTTTTGCTAGTTGTGGATAAAAAATTGTGGCATACTGATCGAACAGTCTTTTTTGAAAAAAGTTTTTCTCTTTGCATTCCATGGCTCCTTAAGGCATTATCCGATTTACTGTTGATGAAGCATTAAAATATCTCTTAAGATGTGATTAGTGGACGCCAACTTTAATCCGACCAAAGTATTGCTCCTTTTTCGGTCGAAAAACTCCGACTTTTGAGTATTTTACGTTATTCAACATATATGCAAAATTTGATTGGAACATTTATAACACTACAACGCGGATCTATTTTAACAATTGTTTCTGTATGTTGCGGTTCAAGATCAAGATATACTGCCATACTCATTAGCTTGCATTTCCTTTTGCCGAGCAGCGTTTAAATGACCCATATACAGGTTTAAATTGGTCCGCACTCTGTGTTTGTTGAGCCTAACTTATCAGTGGATGGGATTATTTGACTCAAACTTTAGCAGCGTAACTGTGCTTCGATGCCCTACTAAAAATAACAATATTACGCAATTATCTGTTGCCTTCAGACAATAACGAAATATAAACCTTTTGGTTGAAATAAAAATCATTACTACATAAGACTACAAAAAATGAGCCAAAATTAAACATTGCCCCAAGTACTTTGACAGTAGTTTCACCGATTTAGCTCATATTGTCACAGTATACCTATGCTTAGAAAGCTTACTCATATTACTAACATCGCCCGTATTATTTCTTTTATCAGAGAATTAGGTATCCGAACCCGTGTTCAGGCCAAAATTGCCGCAATGTTGGCTTTGATCACGTCTTT
The DNA here is from genome assembly GCA_030248225.1 of Trileptium ribeirensis. NCBI lineage: Eukaryota > Metazoa > Nematoda > Enoplea > Enoplida > Thoracostomopsidae > Trileptium > Trileptium ribeirensis. The sequence goes on along the minus strand of JASANE010018349.1, from coordinate 1,989 downwards.
ATTATTTGAGCCTCACTCGAGTTGAGTCAACAGTACCGCGAGGCTTGCTAGGCTTACACTCATTCTGCCAATATTGCTGCAATATTTATAACTTCTCAAGACTGTATTTAGCTCAAAACAGACCCAAATTTAGTAATTAACAAGCGTACCAAATCAATAGCTGAACTGACTTAATTCAAATGTTCACTGAATACATACACTTAGGTGGCTTCTTCATTGTATATCAAGTCAATATCTTTTTCATTTAAGAGTTAAGGTTTTCTGTTTTAAATGATCTAAAATTTAAACGTTTAAGCGTTATTGCACGTAACTATTGCAATGCAGAACACACTTGCTCAAATTTTGGATTTGTGTGAAACTGTCAATTCGTTCAGTCCACACTCTGTGCTTCTAACTTTTATAGACCGAACAAAAAGGAGAGTGAATGTATGCGTTTAGCAAACAAATAAAGCAAGAAAAGTCCACACATGGAGTATTGGTCGTGGCTGACTGGCGCATAAGTGTAAGTTTTTATCTGTGGAATTCATAACTCGTTAATGTACCATCGAAATGTGTTTTTTGTGGTGATGTATCATTTAGTTGAGGCCAACTTAATACAAAACGTTTTGGACTATTTCTTGGCCGAAACTCCCTCATTTGTTGCTATTTTACATTGTATAAAGTATAAATTTCCAAAACTTTATTGTTACATCTGTAGCTCGGCAAAGCGTCGAGCGACGTTGGCAATTTTTTTTCATGTGGTGAGACTTAGGGAACGCTCTAAGTACACACTTGCAGGACTCCGTTGCAAACCAAGGGTTGAACAACCCTCTTTTCAGGTCACAATTGGACCAAATTTGTAGTTTTCGCACATATTTTGGCAATCCGACACTCTATTTGGCTCAAATTTTCACAATCTACCTGCGCTTAGAAGGATATTTGCAAATGGAATGTCAAGCATTATTGATTACTTTCAGGAAATCAGGCGGTCTAGAAACTCCTTTTCAGTACTAAATCAGCTGAAACTTGAAACTCAAGGGTTCTCACACGTGGCTTGACTGCCACACTGAGTTGATTGCACCAATTTGATTCAATTTTTTACAGTATGCTATTGCTTATACAGCTCACCTACAACTGGATTATCAGTAATATTATTTCTCTTCAGCGAATTAGTGAGACAAGAACCACCTTTTAGAACAAAATTGACCGAAATTAACTGTTTTCATGTGTAGCTTAGCAATAATGGCTTAACATTTCGGTACCATTATTTTGGAATTTTGAGGTGCCTTCAGGCAAACGCACCCGATTTACCGAAATAAGTGTGTCTATCGTGCCTTAGTTGGTTATACGTTGTTTCAGCGCCTCACGTAAAAGGTATCGGTTTTGCGACATGCTACTTACACAGTTACACAGTATATGTAATGTGCCCATACTTCTGTCAAATGAGCACTATAATGCTGTAAAGGTGTCAAGGGTTCTAGGGTGGTATATACATCAAAAACAATGCCATATATGCACGAGGGCCGCAGTCGCAGGGAGGTAGCGGACGCTATCCGAGGGTCCTGCCCAGATACTATCACCCGGTGGGCGATAGGAGGACGGCAATTTATGCTACTTTCTCCTATTTAGACTTTTTGCCAAAATTTTCGGCACGCCTTAGGCGCGGGGGGGCGGTTGGGACGGCAAAGCCCTTAGGGGGTCCAGGCCTTAAGGTGATAGTCCCCTTCCCACCTGATGAGCACGCATACAGAATGCTTGTTACGGTTGATTATACATAATGACAATATGGACTTTCGTCTTCGTTTGCAAAATGCTAGTTTTTCGCATGATGCGGTTTTTCTTTTACAAATAAATAAAAAGTCAAAATTTATTTCAGACAACAACCGCCTAAATTGTTGCTGTAGTCCGATAAACTGTACAACGATAGGTGCGCATAAGGAGTTATATATCTCCCTTACGGTCGGGGCCTCTCAGCCATACTTACCTGCTACCATCACCCCATTTTACCGT
>JASANE010018345.1:0-90596 GCA_030248225.1 Trileptium ribeirensis | reverse complement strand
TCGCTAATGTTATGTTCAAAATGATTCCATTTTGAACGACGATTCAAACGAAGTAGATATTGATTCTGCCAATACTTGCAAAATCCATCTAGAATAGTTTTATTGCTGCTCGTATAGGTTTTTCACCAGGCTCGCTTCTGTCGCCGATTTCGATCGAAACTCGTCAACGTCAGTCCCCTGATCCTCGAAACGGCTGATGGCCCCTGAAGAAAATGCCGAGGTGTTAAAGTCTGACTGATGGAGTCAGACTCTATGTAGACCAATGGGCGCGAATTTATGGTCATTGCTATCTCACTGACAACCGTTTGCAGTTCGGCAAAGGTCACGCATCGGTGGTCCAGGGAGTTACTCTGAGCGCCCGCTTCACGTACCTGATTAGTCGTTCATAAAATCCTCCCATCCAGGGAGCTACCTCAGTTATGAACTTCCATCGGATCCTATTGTCTGCCAAAAACGCTTGTACCGTTGGGTCAGCTACAACCACACGCCAATTTTTTCGCACAAAGTTATCAGCTGTATGGAAATTCTTGGCGTTGTCTGTCTGACACTATAACGCTCGCGGCTTCTCCGTAAGCGATGCCCAGAGCCGCTCAAAGACAATAGGCCGTAAATCACTTGTCGCTTGATCCTCGATGGCTTCGAGATGAACTGCTCGCACCAGAGCACACGTAAAGAGACAGATCCAGACTTTTCTTATTTTAGTTTGGATCCCTCTGGATGTGCAGTGGGCCTAATAATTTTGACACCAACGCACGTGAACGGCGGTCGTCGATTGACTCGCAATATCTCGGAAAGGGTGGATGGTCTTGTTACCTGGAAGCGACCTCCTCCCAGCAATTTGGTCAAACGGCATTGTCGAATCACTCTCTTCACTCCACTTCGTGCATGCACGATCCAGTAGCGCAAACGTACTCGTGATAAAGTGTGAGTTAGATCCATACGACGAAATACTCTGGAATGACAATATCTGCACGTATCAAATCCGAAAAATGATCGTTCTTTGGCATCAAAATCGGGTGTCTCGCATCAGCCGACAGATCCATCGCAGATTGAAGTCGCCCTCTTTAATGATAGAATCCCTTCACTGTCGGTGAAGGTCACCAAGTCCTTGGTAATCGCGATTTTACCACCCGTTTTTTTGTTCCCCGGCTGCAACAATCCAAAAATTTTCCGCTTCCTCCAAGTTTGCTGGCGGCCCATTCTCGCCCTCTGCACTACAGTCGTTGGCAGGTCGTCTGCGAAGCGTCGTAGCCAACTGGTCACCCGCAGGAGCTTCCTCAATGATGAGAATCGGGTGACATCCAGGCCGGTGTCTACAAATGGAATCTGTTGAGCCGCCGCCGGCTCATCGTCTGTACCAATTAATGCAGGCACGCCATCACGAGATGTTTCGGATTTGGCCACACTGGGCCATAACGAAGGCATTGCCAACCATTCCGTACCATTCCACCACAACATACTGTCATGCGCATCTCCTTACGAACCAGGTATACCTTGGATGACATAATTGGCAGCAACTACCGTTTCGTCGGCACATAGCGGCACTTCACGTTGTCAAAAGAAGTGGTGGTGGTACGACCAGTCTAATATCAGCCTCATATAGAACATTTTCTGTAGACAGTCTTATAGGTAAATTAATTTCTTGAATAATCAATAAGTCAGGTTTTGCATATGACTCACAAGATTCCTTCGCACAGGTCGTATGAAAAGTCGTGATGCGACCGCTCTAATATCAGCCTCTTATGGGACGTTCTCTATAGCGTCTATAGCCAATCTGATGGGCAAACAAATGTTTTGAATGCTCAGTTGCGTTTAACCTAACGCGAGATAATTAATATAAATTTGCCTATTTTAGTCTTTATGCCGTGGACAAGAGTTATCTGCTTTGTTCTATATCATTTACGTTTTTTTAGTTTGTGTTTGTTTAGAAAAACACTGTGGTATATAGTTACATCTCAGCTAGCACTTCTGTTTGCTGTCACAGGTATTACTCTTCAAAAACGTTTGAATTGTGAATTCAATTTGAGTCCATATCCTATTACGTCGACTGGTGGGTGACGTTTCTTAGTAAGCTAGGTTTTAAGAATACAAGGAATCCTCGAATTCAAAACATGTAATCCAATTTGGAAACACAAGCTGTTGTTCGAAATACATAAAATGTGTTTTGCGATTGTTTCATAGCCGATAAGTCGATATGTTTTCAGTCTGATCTTGCCATTTTCAACTTTTCTTTTAATATTTACGACGAAAAACAATGTAGAGGCACGTAATTTGAAAGGCTGCGAAAAAAACAACTGGTAGAGAGCAACCATGACGGCAAGAAGGGCTCATGTACCACTCTAAATCTAGTAAAACTGGAATTTTAATAGCGGCAATATTAGTAGCTATAAAATGATTCATATTGCTCTGATACCTTTATCTTACGAAATTAAATAAAAATAAAACTTCATAATAAAGCTTTGCCTAAAACCTTATGGAGTATGCACAGAGAAATATGTGTAATCACTATACATCCTTACCATTATACTCATGATCACTAAAGTCATATTAATAAGTTTGCACTACAGTTTGAATTGTATAAAATGATTGCACAATAGATTGCTACATTATCTGTGCATTTAATATAATATCTGTAAATCATTGCAACATTTTATATACCTATATTATAATATAAAAATTATAATATAATATAATATCTGTAAATGATTGCAACATTTTATATACCTATATTATACTATAATATATTATAATATAATATAATATCTGTAAATGATTGCAACATTTTATATACCTATATTATAATATAATAATTATAATATAATATAATATAATATCTGTAAATGATTGCAACATGTAGAATACTATAATTAAATAAATAATGATAATATAATATAACGGGCAATAAGTATAATAAAATAATACTGAAAAGACAACATTATATACCTATATAAATAAAAATAAAAAAATTATAATATAATAAATATCTGTAAATGATTGCAACATTTTATATACCTATATTATAATATAATAATTATAATACAATGTAATATCTGTAAATGATTGCAATTTTATATACCTATATTATAATATAATAATTATAATATAATATAATATCTGTAAATGATATGCAATGTTTATATACCTATATTAAAATATAATAAATATAATATAATATAATAATATAATATAATATATAAATATGAACATTTTATATACCTATATTATAATATAATAATTATAATATAATATAATATCCAAATGATTGAAACATTTTATATACCTAATATTATAATATAATAATTATAATATAATATCTGTAAATGATTGCAACATTTTATATACCTATATTATAATATAATAATTATAATATAATATAATATCTGTAAATGATTGCAACATTTTATATACCTATATTATAATATAATAATTATAATATAATATAATATCTGTAAATGATTGCAACATTTTATATACCTATATTATAATATAATAATTATAATATAATATCTGTAAATGATTGCAACATTTTATATACCTATATTATAATATAATAATTATAGCATGATATAATATCTGTAAATGATTGCAACATTTTATATTCCTATATTATAATATAATAATATAAATATATAATATCTGTAAAATGATGAACAATTTTATATACCTATATTATAATATAATAATTATAATATAATATAATATATGTAAATGATTGCAACATTTTATATACCTATATTATAATATATTATAATATAATATCTCTAAATGATTGCAACATTTTATATACCTATATTATAATATAATAATTATAATATAATATCTGTAAATGATTGTAACATTTTATATACCTATATTATAATATAATAATTATAATATAATATAATATCTGTAAATTATTGTAACATTTTATATACCTATATAAAGAAAAAAAAACTAAAAAAAATAGACCTATATTATAATATAATAATTATAATATAATATCTGTAAATTATTGAACATTTTATATACCTATATTATAATATAATAATTATAATATAATATAATATCTGTAAAATGATTGCAACATTTTATATACCTATATTATAATGTAACAATTATAATATAATATAATATCTGTAAATGATTGCAGCATTTTATACTCCTATATTATAATATAATAATTATAATATAATATAATATAATATCTGTAAATGATTGCAACATTTTATATACCTATATTATAATATAATAATTATAATATAATATAATATCTGTAAATGATTGCAACGTTTTATATACCTATATTATAATATAATAATTATAATATGATATAATATCTGTAAATGGTTGCAACATTTTATATACCTATATTATAATATAGTAATTATAATATAATATCTGTAAATGATTGCAACATTTTATATACCTATATTATAACGTTGTAGCTGACGTTTTATCACGTTCTGTCCGCTCCATTACATCAACTTTCGATGAGCAGTTGGCTAACGATCAAGCTTCGGACGACAGTCTGATGAATTTTGTAAAGTCCACAACTCTTCGGGTCAAACACGGCTTATTGTGATGCATTCCGGCCCATGCTACGACCTTACATCCCAACTACTTCACGCTTTCGTCTTTTCGTTGCAATCCACAATCTCGCACATCTGGGTTCAAGAGCAACAACTCACGAGGTTTCGGAACATTATATCTGGCCTGGTCTCAACATGGACATTAAACAGTGGTGTCGAGCGTGTCCCGACTGTCAGCGCAACAAGATATTTCGGTATACAAAGACGCAAGTGGGTTCTATTCTAACGACTGGCCGTTTTCAAACAAGCCATGTTGACATTGTTGGACCATTACCCCCGTGTGATGGATACCGCTACTTGGTCACAATTATCGATCGTTTCACTCGATGGCCTGAAGCAGTTCCCGTTGCCGATACCACTGCTGCAACAGTTGCTTCTGCCTTAATTTCGGGATGCATTACCCGATTTGGAGTGCCGCGAATTCTAATTTCCGACCGCGGTACTCAGTTCGAATCATCCCTTTGGTTTGATCTCATGACACAATTAGGAATCGAACGCCGTCGGACTACGTCCTATCAACCATCCTGCAATGCAGCTGTTGAACGGTTCCATCGCTCTCTCAAAACGGGTCTACGTGCTCATTGCAGTTTTCAAACCAGGACAACTTCCCTTCCCATAGTTCTTCTCGGCATTCGAGCAGGTCTCAACGACAAGAATTTTACGCCTTCTCAAATGGTGTTTGGTTCATGTATTGATTTTCCGCATCATTATTTCACATCATGGGAATCGAACAAAAAACAAACAACTGACGAGTTTACTTCGCAATTGTTCTGCTCAATCGATTGTCTCAGTGCGACTGAAAGGAAGCACAACTGTTCATGGTATATTCCCGCAGAGTTGAGCACCGCATGTTTTGTTTGGATTCGAGACGAATCTGTAAAGTCTGCTCTTCAACCGCGTTATCTAGACCCCTTTGAAGTCAAGGATCGCGAAGACAAAACAATGCTGGTTCGCATAAATGGAACCGATGACCGAGTCGGCGTCGATCGCGTTAAACCAGCATTTTTGCACGAGCGTTTATCTGTTCCGTCTTCGTCCGACACGTCGGGTACTGTTCAAACAAAGATTGGCGACGTTGTTTTAGCAAAAATGCCCTACTGGACGCGTTGGCCGGCAGTCGTTATTTCGCCGAGGGATACGTCGTTAGCCTCAGTGAAGCAACCTCAACCCTCAGTTGCTGTTCGATTGTTTAGTTCGAACAGGGTAGCTTTTGTTTCGCAATCGTCGATTTACTCATTTGCGGATTGTAAGGTCAAGAGGCAGGATCTTCTACGAGCATTCGCTCTTGCTAAACAGTACACCGTCTCACATTCTAGAACAAACTCGAAGTCTACCGGCACGAAAAAGACTGTTCGTTTTCAATTCAGAAGTCGCTCCGCTTAGAAATATGGGGCCTATGTGAGTGGTCGAAGATGCATACAAAACGAAACGATGGATGATAATGATAAAGGAAAATGAAGAATATGCAGATGAGATTGACTTAGCAAAGAAACTTTAATTATTAGCAATGGTCTTATGCAAATTTGGTTCCTCGATATTTTGTATATAAGCCTCCATCGTCTGTCAATTGTTGTCTCTTCCCTTGCAATGTTTCTTTAACATTTTATGCTGTCGTTCTTTCTGTTCTTTTGGCCAAACGCCTTTGACTTAATAAATTGATCGTTTTGGCTTTTGCTAAAGTCTGAAGTCTCTACTGTTGTGTTTTCCTCCTGCTTTCAACCTGTCTAGAGACACAACCATGATTCATACACCTAAAGTGGGCTCACGCATTGCTCTTGATATATAAAAGCAAATAACCTTGATTTTATTTGATTAAAAAATTACTGATTAAAAGGTTATACTGATTATGATTTTCAATGTTAATAATCTGTTTTAACTAAATTGATAGTTTCATTATAGTAAAAAACTACAATACTCATTATGGGATAGCATATTTTAGTCCTATATTATATTTAAAGTAATTAAAAAGTGTGAGTATATTGATTTATATATACTTTAAATATACTGTTACATTTTTTGACAAAAATGAAACATCGGCAAAGCTTCTGAATATATTTCATCTTTGACACTCTACGTGGTATTAAACAGCTTCATGCGGCTCCAAATAGAGTCACAATTGTCTACAAGAAGTGCGAAAGCGGCCAAAATTTTTGGGCCGCGCCCTATTAAATTCGTTGGAAATCGAGCCCGGACGGAAGTTGTAAAATTTCGGAACACACCGGCGTGGCCCGTTTGTGTTCGGATGTAGCTATGCTCAATATAAAGGGTACAGGCTATATCATGATAAAAACGTATATATGATATAAACCGGAAAAGAAATTCGTAAAACGAACCCAAGGTTATCGAACCGTGTACTATCCCTTCCTTCACAGAGGCGATAACGATTCGAATTTTTTCGGTCCGACCCGGCCCGTTGGAAATCGAGGTCGCTCCGGTCAGGCCAAGGGCGTAGCCAAGGGGAGGTTCCTGTGGTCCCTGGGACCCCAATCCAATCCCACTAAAAATTATTAAGGCTGTGCGCATAAAGCATGTGCTGCGTACTGGGTGATAGGACTGAACAGTCTACACAGCATGTCAAACATCGTACATTACATAGCAAAGAAATTTAAGATATTATTTAAATTTTTGCATTTAATATTTAATATATAAGTTTAGATTTAATATTTTTTGGCTTTTCGCGTGGAATTAAGCAGACAACGGTTGTTTCTCTGTCTTTGTTTTTTTTGTAGCTTTTGACTATCTGGTAAGAAAATTACGACCAATTTCTTATCGCGCACTCAATTTGTCACTGGATGCGATTGGTTAATATGGCATTCGGTTGTAAACACAATCAATTTATAATTGTTATATCGTATTTGAGTATTTTTTGGATCGTTTATTCACATAGCACAATATTTTTCACTGAAAACAAGACAACAACATAATGTTCATGTACCACGCACATAATTGAGCACAACGCAAATTTCTGTCAAACACAGCCTTAATAACTCCAAACCAACCTTAACGTCAACCAAATTTTTGCAACGCTAGTAAGACAGAAACTCAACTTAACTGAGAACTAAGTCACACTGATTACCAAATTCTTTACCAGAAATTTCACAGAACTGCAGCTCAGTAATCTTAGACTACAAAAGAAAGAATCACAAGCTCCGTAAATCGGTTAACGCAGACATTAGAAGACAATGTCATATATTATAATTCCCAATTAACAAACATGATCAACCCACAGTATATGCAAATGTCAATTCTAGCTAAACAACAAATGAAAAATCTCAACGCATCGTTACCGCTTATCGACACTCCCGACAAAAAATTGGAGTCATTAGACACGACAGAATTTTTTACTCTTCTTTTTCCGAATAACTCACCTTTTTTGCTTCAGAGTGAACGCCACCAAATCCAACCCCGACAGAACAGCACACCACCAGCGCCACAATTTGCGTAAACCCCTTGGCGTCAAGTGGAACTGAATTCGCTCATAAAAGTCATTCGGGTCAACCACCACGCCATTATTACACCAAGGGTTTTGCGTACATGTCAAACCAGTCAATGTACTCGATCCTATGGAGCGCGCACCCAACACGACTCCCGATCCAAGCACAGTAGTCCTTCGCATGGGGAACTCGCACCGCTGGAATCGGCAAACTAAGCAAGATTGTAGGTGCCCACTTCCTGAGAGACTGCTCGGACAAAAAATCCTCCATCGCCGACCAGCTCCTCTGTTGCTCAGACAAGCAACGCTGAGCATCATTGATCCCCACATGAATAATGACGAACCAATACTCAATAAAATCAATCCGCCTTTCCTGTATGGCAGGCAGAGCGTCCGAAAACGTGCCATTTGAAATGGAAATCACGTCCCCGTTGCTGATCTTCTGAAAATGACCAAGTTGGCTATCGCCAATAAGTAGCACCGTTTTTCGTAGAAAACTGATACCCGGTAGGCACAAACTCTGAAATTTCATTTTGTATTCGACGGCACCATTCAAAAAACGCTTAACCAGTCTCGTCAAAATATCACCATACTTGTTAAATTCAGGCCAGTCTGTGTCCGCCATTGCCATCGACACCCTATAGCCACATGGCCAGATATATTCTGGACTTCCGGTGCAAGCGACGAATTGAACTCCGCCCTCAGCTTCATGAGCAACAACAATGTTCTTGAACGCTTCAAAAAACGAACCCATACCCGAAATAATTTGGAGGGCCACGATGTCACGGTGCACAAAGCGGGAGAGGAGCATCCACTCAGCACTGATGCGCACCTGACGATCGTGAACCCACTTCCCCGCATGGTCAGAATGCGTCCGCAAGAATGGATCGGACAGCATTTCATCAGCCATCACTTCAAAACCCAATTTTCGCAAGATAACGTAGTAAAACGTCAGGTTTACGGAGAATGTTTGGACGCCGTTGAACGTAAAATCCGGGTAACATCGAAACCGCGAAAGAGGGTGTTCCGTGGGGACGTACTCCATGTATGGCATGATCGTCTGTCGTCACTCTAAAGCAAAACAAAGCCTGGTTAAAGTTAAAGTATCGATTTTTGTGCTAAAATTGAATCAAGTTTCAAAACTCATCTGAAAAACTATCGTTATCATCGTACGTCAGCTCTGACCATTGGCTCTGGGGTGTTTTTATTAATCTACGTCGTCTGGCAGGCCGTCGTTGAACAGCAGTATCCTCCCCAACAACCGGAGTTGGATCTTGAATCCCGATTTCGAGTGGATACAGTAGACGAATTGGACGCGTTAACGATTTTCTATTTGAAACTCGTAATACTACAGATCGTACCTGACCGTCATTACTTTTTAGGAGTTCGGTGATCACTCCTAGCTTCCACAAGTTTCTAGGTCGATTGTCCTTAATCAGCACAGTAGTACCGATCTTTGGCGTAAGCTCGCTAATGTTATGTTCAGACTTATTCCATTTTGAACTACGATTCAAGCTAAGTAGATATTGATTGTGCCAATACTTGCAAAATCCATCTAGAATAGTTTTAATTCGCCGCCAGGTCTTCACCAGGCTCGCTTCTGTCGCCGATTTCGGTCGAAACTCGTCAACGTCAGTCCCCTGATCCTCGAAACGGCTGATGGCCCCTGAAGAAAATGCCGAGGTGTTAAAGTCTGACTGATGGAGTCAGACTCTATGTAGACCAATGGGCGCGAATTTATGGTCATTGCTATCTCACTGACAACCGTTTGCAGTTCGGCAAAGGTCACGCATCGGTGGTCCAATGATTTCTTGAGTGCTCGCTTCACGGACCCGATCAACCGTTCATAAAATCCTCCCATCCAGGGAGCTACCTCAGTTATGAACTTCCATCGGATCCTATTGTCTGCCAAAAACGCTTGTACCGTTGGGTCAGCTACAACCACACGCCAATTTTTTCGCACAAAGTTATCAGCTGTATGGAAATTCTTGGCGTTGTCTGACACGATAACGCTCGGAACTCTGTGTAGCGACGCGAAACGCCTCAAACACAGCAAGAATTGATCTGCCGTCAGATCCTCGATGACTTCGAGATGAACTGCTCGCACCAGAGCACACGTAAAAAGACAGATCCAGACTTTCTTGATTGAGTTTGGATCACTCTGGATGTGCAGTGGGCCTAAATAATTGACACCAACGCACGTAAACGGTGGTTGTCGATTGACTCGGATACTCGGAAGGGGTGGATGGTTTGGCACCTGGAAGCGACCTCCTTGCAGCAATTTGCACAAACGGCATTGTCGGATCACTCTCTTCACTTGATTTCGTGCATGCACGATCCAGTAGCGCAAACGTACTCGTGATAAAGTGTGCGCGACACCCATATGAAATACTCTGGAATGACAATATCTGTAATTATCAAATCCGAAAAATGATCGTTCTTTGGCATCAAAATCGGGTGTCTCGCATCAGCCGACAGATCCATTACAGATTGAAGTCGCCCTCCGCAACGCAGAATCCCTTCACTGTCGGTGAAGGTCACCAAATCCTTGGTAATCGCGATTTTAGGTTGATCTGGAAAGTTTTTGGTTTGGGTGGCAACAATCCAAAAATTTTCCGCTTCTTCTAACTCCGTGGCTGTCAGTTCCCCGCTTCGCACTACAGTTCTGCGACAATTGTTTGCGAAGCGTCGTACCCAACCGGTCACACGCAGGAGCCTCCTCAATGATGAGAATCGGGTGACATCCAGGCCGGTGTCTACAAATGGAATCTGTGCAGCTGCTGTCGACGCATTGTCTGCACCAACTAATGCAGGCACGCCATCACGAGATGTTTCGGATATTTGCGACACTGGCCATAACTCTGACGGCATCGCCAACCATTGCGGACCATTCCACCACAACATACTGTCACGCGATTCTACGAACGAGCAGCCTCTGGATGACATATCGGCAGGATTATCGTTTGTTGGCACATAGCGGAACTTCACGTTGTCAAAGGACTTGATCTCAGCAACCCTATTCCTTACGAAAGTTGTGGAAACTGGTTTTCCTGTTATCCAATGCAGCACGCACTGCGAATCACACCATAGGTACTTTGCTGCAACAGGTAATTTAAGTTCATTAACAACAAAGTTCATGATCCGCGATCCGATCAACGCGGCCATCAGTTCCATCCTCGGAATGGACAATCCTTTCACCGGACCAACTCTGGACTTGCCAAACAGCATCCCCACAGAACACTGGGAACCAACGGAGACCTTCAAATACTACACTACAGCAGCATACGCGTTTGCGGATGCGTCACAAAATGTATAGAGTTCGCAGATTGCGGACGCACTCATGGCCAATGGATTGATACATCGTGGTAGTTGGTGAGTGGATATCTGTCTCAAGTCTTTACTACATTCTGCCCATTCTTCCGAAAGTGGTGACGGAACCTGTTCATCCCAATCCAGTTTATCTCGCCACAATTTTTGGATCGAAAGTTTGCCCCGTACTGTTACAGCGGAAAAGAGCCCACATGGGTCAAAAACCTTCGCCAAAGTTTTCAACATCTGTCTCTTGGTCACGACAGAAGTTGCTGTGTCATTAATTCCACCACAGCTCAAAACATCCCGCTTCGTATCCCAGAGAATTCCCAAAACCTTTGTTTCAGAAGTCGATCCTCGATCGATTTGCGGAATGGACTCCAGGACTGCCTCACTGTTGCAAAACCATTCGCGTAAATTCATCGACGCCTCTCGAAAGAACGTCTTTGCATCGATGTAAAACTGTTTGGCATTCTGCGCAGTCTCTGTTCCGGTAACCAAGTTGTCAACATACAAGTTACCACAAATCTGCTTGGCAACAGGACGATCCGACTGCTTCACATGACGTTTTATAGTCGCAGCTAGCAGAAATGGACTAGAAGCAAACCCAAATGGCACTCGCGTAAATCGGTAGACGATCAAATTGTCACCTTGCGGAGGTTTCGTCAGATCCCGAACCCAATAAAATCGAGTACAATCTCGGGACAACTCATTTAGTCCAATTTGGAGAAACGCCTTCTCAATATCACTCACCAGCCCTATTGGATGCAACCGAAACCTCAGAAGAAGCCCGCACAGATCATCAAGCATGAGGGGACCCCTATTTAAACACTCATTGAGGCTCGGGGATCTCCCTTAGGCTCTTGCAGATGCATCATAGATAACGCGCAATTTTGTTGTTGTCTTGTGGGGCGTCACTATACCATGATGTGGAATATAATGCACTATGCCCCCTCCTGGTGTATCTTCTAACACCTGCTCAATGATGCCCTGTTGCTCCTGGTGTCTCAATGTTTTCTGGTATAATTCAAAAATTGCCTTGTTTCGCACAAGTTTCCTCAGATTTGTCACCAAACGCCTTTGGGCCAAGCGAGCATTGGTTGGCAAGTTTATATCTGGGCTCTTGAATGGGAAGGAAACCTGGTAACGCCCGTCCTTGAATGAGATATTTTTGTTGAAATAAGCCAACGCTTGCTCATCCACTGAAGTGGACTCCGGCGATTTTACACCGATGTCCTCCAACGACCGATATTTTTCAACACAAAAAATTGGAGTCATTAGACACGACAGAATTTTTTACTCTTCTTTTTCTGAATAACTCTCCTTTTTTGCAAAAAAATAAGACTATCCTTTCACCGGACCAACTCTGGACTTGCCAAACAGCATCCCCACAGAATACTGGGAACCAACGGAGACCTTCAAATACACTACCGCAGCATACGCGTTTGCGGATGCGTCACAAAATGTATGGAGTTCGCAGATTGCGGACTCACTCATGGCCAAAGGGTTGATACATCGTGGAAGTTGGTGAGTGGATATCTGTCTCAAGACTTTACTACATTCTGCCCATTCTTCCGCAAGTGGTGACGGAACCTGTTGATCCCAATCCAGTTTATCTCGCCACAATTTTTGGATCAAAAGTTTGCCCCGTTCTGTTACAGCGGAAAAGAGCCCACATGGGTCAAAAACCTTCGCCAAAGTTTTCAACCACGACAGAAGTTGCTGTGTCATTAATTCCACCACAGCTCAAAACATCCCGCTCTATCCCAGAAATTCCAAAACCTTTCAAAGTATCCCATCGATTGCGAGAATCAGACGCCCACGGAAAACCATCGCGAATCATCACGCATCACAAAACAAGAAACAACAAACACACCACTAAGAGACAAAAATCCTTTCGCACAAGTTTCCTCAGATTTGTCACCAAACGCCTTTGTGCCAAACGAGCATTGGTTGGCAAGTTTATATCTGGGCTCTTGAATGGGAAGGAAACCTGATAACGTCCGTCCTTGAATGAGATAGTTTCGTTGAAATAAGCCAACGCTTGCTCATCCGCTGAAGTGGACTCAGGCGATTTTACACCGATGTCCTCCAACGATCAATATTTTTCAACACAAAAATTGGTGTCCAACATAGGACCCATACTACAAACTAGCGTCGACACAGCGCGATCGGCCCCGGCTACATTAACCCGACCGGTGGCGATCCAACCCAATGATGAATCCAAAAAAATAAGCCCATCTGAGCATTTGATTTGCTCTGCTCTAATAAAATCATAGTAATAGTCACCACCAATCAAAACATCTAGCTCTACCAACTCTGGTTGATTCGACGTCGGAGGATCTGCAAGCGACATGTTCTGGAGACAGGGATACTTCGTGACATTAAGCGGTAGCTTTTGGATTGGACACGAAATGCTATCAATCACATTCGCGGATAGTGTATTTCTGGTACCGTCCTGCAGGCAAATATCAAACTCTACCAGTTTATACGTCTGCGACCTCCGACGAACATCTGAAAAACCCGCTATAGACAACACCTCATTTCCGATGTGACGTGCTCCGATGTATTTCGCCAACTGCGCTGTAATAAATGACCTGGAACAGCCCGTGTCGAACAGTAATCTAGACCTCCTTCGGTTGGTGGCCCCCTCTACCTCTGCTAATGCAGTCTGAAGAGCCACCGTTTGCCCATGGGCCAGCAAGCTGGAATTGACACTCGCTGTAGCTCCAACTGGTTCAACATTAGTAGCCGTTAACGACGAATCTGGCGGCCTTTTGGTAGATTTACTCCCCCGTTGGTCACAGAGACTCCGGTTGTGCTTTGGGCTCTTGCAGTAAACGCATGGACGGGGATTGGGACACTTGTTTGCCTGATGTCCCGTTTTCAGGCAGATGTAACATCGACCTCGGATCTGCAGCTTACGGGACTTCAAGTCAACAAACTTTGTACACTGGTCAGAGTAGTGATTGTCACAGCACAAACTACATCTTAACGACGCATCTCGGCTATTGGCCAACAATGTCGACGATGTCCCTCTGGTATCTGGGCGCTTGGTGGACATACCAGCGGATATAAAAACCCTTTCGATGACGTGGAGACACGAACATCCCCTCGTTCTCGACCATTTTGGCGATTTCCGACACCTGCGAACGATCGCTGACTTAATTCCCGCGCACGTATTTCGTCCTTCAAGAAACTTCGTAGGCGGCTCAAGCTCCACTCATCCGCCCCGATCTTGCGATGAAGCTCGGTTTTCACATGCGGCGGCAGTTTCGACATAATTATTGGAACAAACACCTGGCCGAAGGTATCTTCCTCCAGCCCTATCGCCATCAAACTCCGGATGTGACGTTCCCATTCGTCATACGTCTTTTGCAACTGCGACGTGTCATACGATGCCACGGGCAAGGACAATATTGCGTCAAAGTGGGCGTTAATTGCCGTTTGCCTATGTCCGAATCGCTCCGACAACACTGCCACTACCGCGTCATAGTTCGCACTCGTCAGACGGTAGCCTTCTACCAATCTGAGGGCGTCACCTACCAAAAAACTACGAAGATATTTGAATTTGTCAATCGCCGACAACTCGTCATTTGTGTGACCAGTCGTTTCAAAACTGTCCCAAAATTCTTGCCAATGTAACGTGTCACCACTGAACTTTGCGATCTCCAACTTCGGGAGCCGAACTGATGGTTGCCTATGATCTGCTAACGACTGATGCGATTCTGACCGATTAATCGACGTATTGACACCTTGAATCGTTCGATTTACAGCTTCTAACTTAATGGTGATAATGGCAATTGTATCCAAAATTTGTTCGTCAACTTCGTACGTCTTCTGAACTTCAGTAACAACTTCGCCTTCATCCGACAAACCATTCACAATCTCCTCGTTCAACAAATTCAAGCGTGCTCGATAGTCATTAAGTTTTATCAACGATGAGTTTAACTTGGCAACATCGTCTGAATTGTCTGACTGCAGCAAAGCTCCTACCTTGCCAATCTCCTTACTGCAGTTGAGCCTAATTGCATTGCGTTGCAGCTTTTTGAGGCTCGACATTATAAAGGTTACAGATATTGTAGTTAGCAACCTATCATAGGTTGAAAACTAATATATAGACGCTAATGATATCGTTGCCTGTTTGAGAGCAGTAAAAATGTTAATTGTTCGCAGCGTATTGCTTGGGGTAGCAACCTAGCATAGGTTGAAAATCACAAAATGTTCTGTATTATAAGCATAAGACCTGCAGCATACAGCCAGACACTTTTAGGATAGCCATCTAGCACAGATTGATATCCAAAATTAAACAGCAACAAACATCATAAGAGGGTTCACACTGTGTTATAAGTTACAAAAAAGTGTTATCTCCGAAATCAGTTGCTCGGCCTACAGATTAGTCCAATACTCAAACCGCCATACTTACATTAAATCCGCACTGAGTATTGCTCAAATTCGATTACACAAAAAACCGTTCGGACCAGGTAGAAGACCACAGATGACGGTGGTACAGGTCTGGTTGATAACAAATCCGAAGGACCATGTAAGAAATTTACGACTAATTTCTTATCGCGCACTCTATTGTGTCACTGGATGCGATTGATTAATATAGCATTCGGTTGTAAAGACAATCAATTTATAATTGTTATATCGTATTTAAGTATTTTTTGAATCGTTTATTCACATAGCACAATATTTTTCACTGAAAACAAGACAACAACATAATGTTCATGTACCACGCACATAATTGAGCACAACGCAAATTTCTGTCAAACACAGCCTTAATAACTCCAAAGCAACCTTAATGTCAACCAAATTTTTGCAACGCTAGTAAGACAGAAACTCAACTTAACTGAGAACTAAGTCACACTGATAACCAAATTCTTTACCAGAAATTTCACAGAACTGCAGCTCAGTAATCTTAGACTACAAAAGAAAAAATCACAAGCTCCGTAAATCGGTTAACGCAGACATTAGAAGACAATGTCATATAATATAATTCCCAATCAACAAACATGATCAACCCACAATGCAAATGTCAATTCTAGCTAGACAACAAATGAAAAATCTCAACGCATCGTTACCGCTTATCGACATATCTTGTCTTTGTCTTACGTTTTCTTGTTTTTGTTAGCTTTGGTTGAGTTGAATAGTTCTACTAAGTATTACTATATACTACACGGTGGCCCTATAATACTTTCCAGGCTGCGTTGGCAGAATGCGCCACATGTAGCATATCACTACGCTAGCATATATAGCGTAGCTGAACACGCTGTGATCTGGGTCTGTGGTGTAATGGTAGCGCGCTAGACTTGCAAGCTAGAGATCCGGGTTCGAATCCCGGCTGGTCCAAGTATGATCGCTCGTGGATCTTTTCAAATCTACCGCGTATATGACAAAAACCAAATAAACAAAGGGATTCGTGGCGACACGATTTAGAATTGCATTGTTTCGATGAAGAAGGTCATATATGAAAAATAAAAAAATGGAACCATAAAGACCGGGGTGTGGGCTTATAATAAAGGCTTTTAGTACGTTCAGTAGTAAAATTTTATAGATACTATTTTCTTTGTCAATATTTGGTGCTAAGGTTAAATGCCGACAAAAGTCTTAAAACATTAAATGCTAAGAATAAATCGAACTGTTTATTGCGGCCATGAACACCAACCGTTTGGGTGTAAGGGTGACAGACAATTGGAAATAAACATGTAGACCCCATTTCGTCACTTAAATCATGTTGCGCGCGAGCTAGGATATTCATGCGCGAAAAAGCTTTCTAATCTAACTCTAAGAAGTTTAGATGAACTGCTATAGTTCCGTCCTCAATATTCTGTACCCTAAAATCTGAGCTGTGGTACTATACAAGTCTAAGCATACATGCTCATAACCCCTGTTCCCTTTCGTTCCGTGATAAGTGCCGATCCCTTCCTCTATTCCCACCGGATAGGGAGTCCACCCCTATAACGGCAATGCGGGCCACGCCTATAGATACTGAAGGCCCCCGCGATTGCTTTTTCCCACGAGGATGCCGAAGGCCTCCCCACCTTCAGAACCCGGCTTACCACCGCCCTTGGACTCCAAGGTACATGCTCATAGGGGATAGGGTGCAATCTCCTAGGTTTCGACCAACCTCTTCCCGACATGTCACCCTACCCCAGCAGGTGTCCTTTGCGGCGTCAAAGGCGCCGCACTACACCTTTGCCAACCGACTGACCCCTGGGATACCGAAGGCCTTCCCATCTCGAGAACCCGGCTGCCTACCGCCCTTTTGCTTCATACATACATGCTGATAGGCAGAGGGGAAGGGGGCAGTCTCTCACCACGAAGGCCCGGCAACCCCCTGACAGGCCGTCCTACACACCTGGAAGTGTGGTTTTTGCGGCGTCAAAATAAGTACCGCACGCCCGTGCCGCGGTCCTCCACCAACCTCTCTATTCCCTTGGACTTCGCACGCCCCCTACGAGTTTGAATCACGGTCCATTTATGACTTCGTGTCTTTAGGCGCGTAAGACGTAAGGCGTACGTTCGTAAGATATCACCGAGCATTTGTCTTGCGCAAGTGTCGGCCAAACCAACGCCGGGTAACCATTTAACCTATAAAGCAGCCTTTTCTATTACATATAACTTGCACACCATGTGGAACTTTTGTCCCTGCACGGTCACGACCATACCATGGTGCATGGTGTTAGGCAGTGCAATAGTATAGAACATACAGGACGGTGTCACCAACATCATATGCCCGTTAACAATGTTCCAACCCGTAATTAAACACTTTGGGCGGCGAGCAAAAAGGTGTAGTAGACCGACGTAAATGTAGTTAACTGTGCACAACGCTTGGGATAAATTGGCCCACCATGCATATGTTGAATATTATACTAATTTAAAAGGCTTACAATTCGTTGCACAAGCGTTTAAAGTAGCCAGGAACCTTAGAAAAATTACAACTGAATGCTGATAATATAATGTAACTTTCAACGATCTATTCTTCGCCAAGCAGCGCGCGGAAGCCGAGTAGGCCGACTGAATGAAAATATAAAGCGCTCTGTAGTTTTAAGCTCAAACCATGGAAAACACTAAAAACATTTATAGCTCTCTTCCTTCATGTAATCCATTATTTCCTATGTTAACTAATATTCGTAATCGAAACTCATAATCAACATTAATATCACTATCACTCCCAAAAAACTATCCATCAAAACTCGAATGTA
Source organism: Trileptium ribeirensis (assembly GCA_030248225.1). Lineage (NCBI taxonomy): Eukaryota > Metazoa > Nematoda > Enoplea > Enoplida > Thoracostomopsidae > Trileptium > Trileptium ribeirensis. The sequence goes on along the minus strand of JASANE010018345.1, from coordinate 72,078 downwards.
GAAATTGCACACGTCTCATGCCCTGGCTAGGTGACCTCCCCTCCGCCAAAACATAATCATCATTACTAAGAAATTAAACTATATCTATATATGCATCATTTACCTTATGAAGTGTGCACTTAGGGCCGGATTCTGTGACAGAGCCAATGCCGGCTGGTGAAAAAAGGCACAGCAGCATCCGGCCTTTCAAAGATAAAATAAATAGCTAAGCTGTGCTAGTATGTTTGTATGAACAGGGTATGGCTATGTCTCAAGGTTTTACAACCGGGAAAAAATATTCATTACATTCAGTTTAACAGATTGTGTTACAGAGTAAATATTTCGCTCTACGTTCAAAAAAGACACGATTAATAGTAATTAACGCAGCAGGCATAAATGCAGGTGAAATAAATACGTAAAATATAGCTATTTTCAAAATTTTTATTTAAGCGCCTTTTACAAGCCAACCTAGTAGCTATGTGAAACACATTCTGTCAAGTATTAAAATTACGCTTTTGTATCTGGAAGGACGTTTTATAAATATATGGCCATAAATTTTACCAATTTCCATTATTTAGCAATTTTCCAGTGTTGTAATATATTTCTGGCTTTTAGCGCCGATTCCGGTGTCGCAGCGTAATTTTCCCCCGTAGTAATCTTCCCCCGGAAATGTTACGCTAGCGTAATGTTTCCCCCCAAAGAAATATTACGACAGCGTAATTTATACAGTGGGGAGGAGAGTTTAGCATAGAAAATAGCTGTCATAGCATAGAAAAAACAAAACTTTTACACACTCCATACGGTAATGGTAACAGTAATTAAGCGATACGAAATTCTATAGCAGATGAATATAAATGTAGTTAGGTTCTGTAATGTTTTTGATTCAGAGTTTAAGTGGTTTTGGAATGGTATATGCATCAAGGACAGCCTGTTACAGGTGATTAATCAAAATGATAACTTAAAAATGAAGCCACGCTTCCGCGTTTCACCCCCACCTGTGAGCTATTAGTCGGGGTTGCTAAATACGATAAAATCAATTGTATTAGCGTGCTATAAATCAAACAAAGCAAATCATAGGAACCCTACTATGTAAAAAGCACTTCTCAAATTATAAGTTTTTATAATATTTGTGATTAATAAATTTCCAAAGTTCCCGAGGCGGGTACGAGTGCTTCCGGGACTGGCAGTTACGGCCTCTAATATCGAGGCCGTGGGTAGCGGTACCCACGGACAGCATAATCCGCAAGAGCTGGGTACCTGTAATGTGCAAAATTTTGAATGCTCAGCAGCTGTCGTAGAAATGATGATGGTGTTACGTTTAGTGAGCGCTGTGATGAAAATTGTGGTCTTTTAGTACCAGTAGTTGATATTGCTAGGTGATTATCTATAGCAGTTCTGTGGTACATCTATTAACCGCCGGCCACGGTCATCGAAATGGCAGAATGGTTCCTTACTAGGTGCTATAGTACAGGAGAAAAATTACAGTAGAGTAATTTTTCCTGGGGGAAAATTTGCGCTAGCGTAATTTTCCCAGGGGGAAAAATTACGCGAGGGGAAAATTACGCTCTAACACCGGTCCTTGTGATAATTTATCAGCCTCGCTCTGCGATTAGCTAAATATATCTATAGGGTCTGGCTTGGCCCAAAAAACTACTGCACACATGGTAAATGATGCATTACATCGAGTTTAATAATCACGCATAATACCTAACGCCAATAGGCGAATAAATAAGATACTCCGTACCCTGTAATTGCTACGCACGACCACGACTAAATATATAAGGTATAGTGTATAAGAAAATATAATTTGTCGGGGATTTAGTGGAAATTTGAAAAATGGTAATTTTTAGAAAAATTGGGTTGGGAGGTGTGGTTTGGTTTAGGAAAAGTTGGAAAAGGTTTAGCATGAAATTTTAATATGATGAAGGGCTAGGTAGGGAAAGGGAAGCTGGAATAATATATTTGAGAAGTGATAGTTAAGTTTTAGGTAAAGGAGAGTTGTTTGCAAAATATGAAAAATGGAGAAAATGGAAATTTTAATAAAAACTAAAATTTATAAAAACTAAAAATAGGGGAAAGGGGTGGATTAAATGTATGAATAGGTATGGTTATGCCAAAACGATATGAGAATTTCAGGGGCATTGTTTGCGTTTTGGGGGCTAGGGGGCAGTTTGAATTTTGATTAAAAAAGTGGGAAATTTGGAGAAATGAAATTTGGTTAAATTTTGGTTGTAGTGAAAGACGGTGGGTGAATATAAAATATGGGTTAGGAAAAATGATATTTAAAAAGAAAAAGGTATTTTTGAATGGTTTTTAAGTGTAAATTTTGCGTTTTGATGTATAAAGTAATAAATGAAGAATTTTAAAATTTATATAGGTTGTATAGTATGTTTTAAATATTAAAGCTAAATACATAGCTAGCAACATTCTTAAAACGCAAATTATGCAGTTACAACTACATTTTATGCACCCAGCAGGCTACCAAGTGTTATTATGTTTTGTTTTGGTGGAGGTAGGGGTTTGAGGGTATTTTTATTATGATGGCCATCGGAATTGAAACTGGGAGGGGATTCGTCACTCGAAGATGTGGTGTTCGTATGCGTGGCCAGTAGTTCCGGCGGAAAGCTATGATAGGTCCTTTACGTGGGCGCGTTTATCTTACTCGATGCTTTTATTCAACTCGCGTTGCAGTTTGACTAAGACGATTTGCTCTATTGATTTATCCAATAAAAACCAAATAAAGGCGATGTTAGAATGTTTATTCAAAAGTTATTAAACGCACACGACAGATTAATCCAAAAGATCGGAGCTTTGTTTTACAATAATTATTACTGACCACGCTTGATATCCGTGCCTCAGAATTACCTAGTTTCCCGACATTTTATCGACTAGTGTTTCCGGCTTCCCTATAAGTTTGTCACTTGCAAAGCCTTGCTTTTTATTTCTCAACTCAAGTTTTGAGCGCATTATTATTTCTCAACTCAAGTTTTGAGCGCATTATTATTCTAAATAATTATCTGATAGTTAGCATTAGGTTACTTATTAATTACTTTTCTTCTTGTGAGGTTTGTACGAAGCCATCCGTACGGCTAAACCCGTACGCTTATCTGAGTACCTTAACCTTTTCCTTAGACACTAATAGTTCCTTAAATTTTCCTCTTGTGAGGTTCGTACTGTCAACTTTTGGGCAGGTTCAACCTTGTATTTTTCCTTGCCCAGAAATCATATTTTACTAATCTAAGTTTTATCCTTAAACTTGTAAGGAACTAATCATCCTCTCCAGGGGAGATAATGATTCTCCCAGAGGGGCAACTCTTATAACCTCGGTTGTTAGGACATTTTCTACTACTTTGGGCATGGGAAATCCTTATTTCTTATCATTAGGGTTATAGGACTTCTTAATCATATCCTATAAGCAGGGAGTAACCGGAATTCCGGTTCCGGTTCCGGTTCCGGCGAAAATCGTGTTCCGGTTCCGGCAAAGGGCAAAAAGCATACCGGAACCGGAATTCCGGTTTAAAAATTTTGTTTGAAATTTTCCACGTTTTTTGCTTCATCCTGTAATCCAAACATATGTAATATATATTACACAATGATAAAGCTCCAATACAACCAAGCAAAAGAAAAGATTAACTAACCAATTTGCCGTGTGAAACGTAAGTAGGGCACATAATTTGAGCAGGAGTTTTTCATAATAACCTGCAGGAGTTTGTTAAATCAAAGCCAGGTCGATGCTTGTAGCAGCTATTTTACACATCCAGAAGTCTGTGGGATACGTTTGAATTAAACCGGTCCAACTCGGTAACAGAGTATGGCGGGTGGCGCGGGGGTTGTGTTGTGCTCTTTTTTCCTGTTGGGGGGGGGGGAGCCGAGGTGTGTCCGCCCAGCTGAGCACACGTGCGCAGACGCAGGTGGGAAGCTTTGCTCTGAATGTCCAAAAACGAGAATTGTCGAACATGTAACAGATCCTTACGGATCGTTACGAGGTGGATAATCCTGACCACAGCCTAATGGCAGACTTTTAGCGAAAACCCATAATCTTGACCACACAGCTATGGTCAACATTTACGAAAATCCTGACCACACGATAATGGCCAACATTTAAAATAAATCTGACCACACCCAATGGTTAACATTTTTTCGAATAAAAATAAATCTGACCACAGTGCCATGGTCAACATTTTTCAGACCACCAATAATTATGTCCACAGTATAATGGACAACATTTTTTCCGAGTAATACAAAAAAAAAAAAATCCCGTCCACAGTATAATGGACAACATTTTTTCCGAATACAAAAAATCCCGTCGACAGTGTAATGGACAACATTTATTCGAGTACAAAAAATCCCGACCATAGTGTAATGGTCAACATTTAGTCGAGTCAATGTTTTCCACCGGATTTTTAATCATGACCACGTGTATAGTGGTCAACTTTTCCGAATTCAGTCACCAGTTTCTCCCCAACCCGGAACACCCGACAGGAATGGCCCAAATGGGTACGGAACCCACCCTTGCCCCAACGATACGTACAGTTAAGTGAGCAGAATCAATTAATCACAAGCGAATATATATATTGAGTTCTTTATATATACACACGTTGACCATAAAACCGTTGTCACCTCATAGAAGATCGCCTAACTGGCACAAATCCTGAACCGCAGTATATACGCGAACCAGTACTTGGAACAACTTGTAAGATCAATATAGCTATAAGTACGATAAATCAGAAATTATCAGGTATATACGTAGCAAATTGAGACAGAACCAGAATCAAGGTATATACGTATGTAATTGGAACAAATTCAATCCTACCATCTATATATATATAAGTAAACGGAGTAACCAGATCTAAATAGTCCCGCCATGTGAATGATTCGTATTTTTTAGTATTTCGGCCTGCACCGCCGACATGTTTTGATCAAGATGGGTATTACCGTTGCCCTTTCAGGAAAGTAATAATTGCTGAAGAATCGTAATCGTTTGTGCAGATGTCTATATTCAGCTATGTACATATTGATTATAGTGCCCCAATGGCACGCTTTGGTACATATATATTAGTATTTGCATCATTTTCTATTGGCCATAAAGGCACCCTGTATGTATAGTTGAATTATGTACCCTTATCATCGTTATTGTTATTCGTTTGATGGCCATAAAGGCACATTTTCGATATGTTACCATGACCGTATGATATAACTGTGTGCCGTGGAATTGATATTGTTGTCCATACATGTTTTCAGGTACAAGTTTCGACAATTTGATTGGGATATAAATTGTTAATTAATTATTGTACTCTGTTCATACTATCTATTGTTATTGCCTGCGGCCGTAAAAGCGCCGCCATTGTTATTGTCGTATACCGTATCATGCCAATATTGTGTTATGATTGTATCGTTTTATTGGGTCGAACAGGCCATAAAAGCGCCTGCGTTCGACCATGATTTATATGCTCTGATTGTCATACTTTGTTGTGTATCTTCATAATTTTAGGCTGGGAATATGATCAGAGGAGTGTAACGTCTTTGACATGTTTTAGAAGGAATTTTAGGATTTTTGCGCACGCGAACTGAGATTTTTATAGGTACAGAACTTGAGTATGGCGAGCCCTTGCCATACGCGATTTCGTAGGAATTTTAGGACGGTACGACTCCCCCGCCGGACCCAGTGTAAAAGTATATATAAGAATAGCCCTACCCCGAGCGGTAGGACCTCAAAACGAGTTGCAAATTTTCTTAGGAAATACTGGCCGTGACGGACACCCGTCACGACCGTCCTCACGAATGAGGACTACAAAAAAATGTGGCTGTCCGCTCGAAAGCGAACAGCGATCGAAACAATTTCTTGAAAATTATAAGTGGAAACCGAAAATATAAAGTTTACCAGTGCTCGCTACACTGGTAATTAGTCGAACTTTACAAAATATCCTCTACCAGCGTTCAATTTCGCTGGTTGAGATAAGCAACAAAAGTAAAATTTGTGAAAATTTATGAAATTTAGAAGCCGAAAATACCGGCTCCGGTCCATATCTCCGGAACCGTTGGGAATTCCAAAATTTTGTACTTAACATTTCTTGTAGAGAAATTTACGGCCTTTCGAATGAGACCGGTTTCGTGGAAATCCGACCCGGATCCACGGACGTAGGGACCAATTAGTATACAAGTAAACTGGTAAAATACAATTAACTAAATAATTCGACGAATTATGGACAGAAAACCGTATGAGTGGTATCGTTAGAATCCCCAGACCCGAGGCTTTCATTTGAGCCCGGACGGGTCTAGATGCGCCCACTTTTGGGTACCCCATAAGAAGATTTTAAAATAACGCCCCGACCGGCGTGTCACCCCTCATTGGATTCCCCGTGTCGAGACGAATCCAAAACTGTATAGAACTCCCCAGAAAAGTGCGCCCCGAACCCAGGAGAACCGTTTAAACACCCCGGGTTTTGGAAAATTTGGCATGGACCCTCCCCCAAAAGTCTATTTTTCCCCCTGAAGACCGAATACGGCCCTGTTACACATCATTTTAACCGGACGGACATACTGAGTCCGAATCCGGGTTTGTTTTGGCACTTTGACCACTCCCCGAGGACCGCCACCTTCTTTTACCCCACTTGCCCTCGCCTTCTCTTTTTTTTGTTTACATAAGCCGCGTCTTTTATTTCTGAAGCATTTTCCAGTAAAACTATATGTATATATAAGTTTACACGGTTTGATATGAAATTTATATTTTAGCCGGCATTTTCTTTTGTATAGCTTACTGCTGCATTGTTGTAAAAATTAATATTTGGTAGCTTTGATGTATATTATATATATTGATTAAAATTTAGTATAAGTGTTGCAGTGAACCGTTATAGCTGATGCTCGTATAGTACAGCTTGACTCATTCAAGCTGTGACGATCTAGCTATAAGTTAAACCGGCTTCTGAACCACCGTGTAAGTAGTTTTATAGCAGCTGTATAAGTAAACAACGTATGAACTTCGGAGTTGATGCAATGTTAGTATAAAGTTAATATTAGTTATAAATTAGAAAGCTTGGAGAAAGTGCAACTATAATTGTTTTGTATTTTAAAGACTGCCTCTGATATAAGTAATATCAATGAGTCCATATTAAAGTTACATAAATTGGAGTTTAATTTGAGGTCTAATACAGTAGTATAATACTTATCTAGCAGCTTTATATAAAAGTTTATTGAAGTTACTAGAAACTTCGATGTTAAGTTTAGTATAAAATATGATAGTTTAGTTTATAAATTTGGAAGTTTAGTTTTACTCATGTGTCATAGTTCGTTTTCAGTTTGAAATTTAGTTTGAGAGAAGTTTCTAGCAACTTTCATATTAGTTTTGAAGAACTTTATATTAAAATTGTCGTCAACAAAGTCGTAAATTATATTTATTAAATAAGATTTTATAAGAAAATCGGTCCGAAATTTCCGAAAATATGATCGGAATTCGGCCGATAACAAAGTTGACTTAGTTAAGCAAGATTGGGTCACAAAATCGAGCAAAAGTGCTGAATAAGCACTTTAACGGCTCCAAAATTCAAAAATTCAAAATTTCAAATTTTGGTATAAAAGCAGAGTCGCAAAGACTCTGCAGAGTTCAGTACGACTGCGGCAGCGCAGAGTTCGGTCGTTTTGCAGACCGGCTCTGTCGCTTTCATTATTACGACGGATTCAAGTGTTTTTCTTTTTATATGGTTTTCGTTGGTTACTTCTATGGTTGGACGGACACCCGCGATGGACGCCGAGTCAAAGGATACAAAGATGTAAGTGTGGACGGGGAGGTGTAGGTTAGCCATGTAACAGTACCGATATGAGATAGGATTAGTCCTGAGGATAGTTAGGGTAGGAGCGAATAGTTCGCATTGATCAACTTTTAGCCTAGGTCTCCACGGCCTCCCAGTCCACACTCCCGTTTACATGATAGCCCTGTCCGTCCTAGCTTGTCCCGCCGACTCGAGGACTCAGACATAGTAATTCGGTGGCCAAAGTCGTACTGGACCTCCCTCGGTCACAGAGTTAGGACACAAATAAGCGCGACACTCGCGCCGAATAATTTTACATGATTCCCTGAGTCGAGGTAGGATTTTGGAAACTATTCCCTGAGCTGACCGAGGTTAAACTAAACATTTTGGTTGAAAGAATTTTGGCTGAATAAGACTTTTAATTAGCACTCCGAATCATCCGCAGTCATGTCACATCATCCGTGTCAAGTACTTTGCCGAGGACTTTATGCTAGATGTTTTCTTGGTTTATTGATTTCTTTGGACGTGAAACCGTCCGTCGATTTTGGAGCTCTATCAATTGGATTTTTATTTGTATTTTTGGATTACGCTACCATAGGAACTTAGCCCAAATCCTGACCATAAGTTAATAATGCTCCCGGTAGCATATGTCGAATAAACTTGGTATTAAGTCGCAGCCAGATGTACTCATTTAAGGCAACGCTATTGAGCCAGCTCACACCGGTAGGAAGTTGGCGCGTTACAGGAATTACCTCAACAAATTTGCTAAAATTCTACCCGGACCTCTCGGAGGAACCGAACTATAGATTCAATGTTTGAGACGTTCGAATATCGACCCAGAACTTAGGTCCAGCGACCCGAAAAAGGGTCACTCCCAGCAAAACGCGAAAATACAAGTAACTTACGTCCTCTTTCAGGAATTTTGTCAGAACTTTGGCAGTTTCTTCGTGAGAATGTCCGCTAATGAATAGGACTCTAAAACTCGTTGATTTCGAGTCGGAAACTGAAACCCGACGGCCCTGAAGCGGCCTAACCTCACTAAAAATGTATATTTCAGACTAACAGTAAATTATTTTATGATTCCCTTCAGGAATCTTGGTGAAACCTTCGCAGTTTCTTCGCAAGCATGTCTGCTTTAAGGTAGTCTCATAAACTTTAACTTTATCATGTCGGAATTACAAACCCGACGGCCCGATAGTGATCCGCTTTTACCCGAACTTTATACATCTATATCTGGACATCGGTTCCAGGAAGTTTAACAATTTTTCTTGTAGATATAGAGGCCCAGCAGGCCTTTCGTTTAAGCTATTGAGCCCGGCAAAGCCGTGGCCCGTTCAAAAGTTACGAGCAATCTAAGTCCGACCCGCACCACAGTTGCTCGAATTGTAGTTCAAATTTCATAATACAGACTGTTTTCGTAAGTCTGTTTTGGTCTTGCTTTTCCAAGCGTTTTAGCTGGGGAAAGGAAAATATCAAATTCCCCAGTGTTGATAAGTTGCATTAGCAGTGAAAATATTTTAGGATTTCAAGATTGTCGAAGTCGCCAAATGCGACTTCGAGTCTATCGGGTCTCGGCCCGACGGACCATTTTTGTGAGGACCGTTGACCCGGTCCTAGGAATTCGAAGTAGAAGGTCAAACCCAGCATCCATGCAAAAGTTCGTAGAAAAAGGCTGGTAATTTAGGAAGATATAGCGAATTGTAGTTTTCTCCAGCCCCTACGGAATTTAAGCTCAAATCTCGATCGAAAATTAGGAGACAAATTAGTCTGAGGATATCTACCGAATAGGATTAAGCTAGAAAATTGGCTACGGTTGTCCTATCAACCGGGGCCTTCGTTTGTCGCCTCGTCTAGTCGAGCAGGAATTGTTCGAAACAACACTCAAATTTCAATACCAAATTGAACTCGTTTTTGAACGTTTCCCAAGTCCAATCAAGGCAGGCTTTAGTATTATTAGAGTAATGCCGACGGCCCACGGGGCCTCGCCTCTGATATTGCTCGTTTCGATTAAAATCATAGGTACAACCCGTATAGCATGCGCGACAAAATTTAGTATTGGGAAAGGCTCAAAATTCGGTCCCAACTTCTGTCTACCGGGACCCCGTAAGTGTCCGAGAGCCTAGTCCGCCCCGATCGTTCCTTTTCTCTGTTGTTACAAATCAAGTTGTTGTATTCGAAGCATTTGTTCCTGCCATGACCCGGATCAAAGAATTATGAAAATCAGGGCCTAAATTCCACCGTGCTTGTGGAGCAATCTAGTAGAGAACAAGGAGCAAAATTATGTAGAGTATCCGGATATTTCAGAACAAAGTTTATATCACATTTCAAACTTGTATGTATGTATGCGAGTAGGAGAAAATCTTGTAGCGTACCGTTGTCGCACACTTAGAAAAGCACTTAGGAGTCGTACCAAGGAATATTGCATACTCTTGTCATGATATCCTCAAGCATTGTTGTATCCATTATTGTGTTGAGTTGTCATAAGTTAACCGCATTGCTACTAATTGCGAATTCAATTACCTGATCATTATGTACCATAAGTTTGTGATTTGCATGAGCAAGATGAAGTCTCGCAAACGTCCCGTTGCACGCTCATCCCCGTATCCCCGCCTCGTTCCGCCTTTCGCTTACCTGAACCTATTGTGTATCGGAGTACCCAACATTGTCAGCGAATGTAGTACTGAGCCACTAGTTATTTCGATGGCGCCTTCATGATGTCGATAACTAACCGTAGCACCCATTAGTACTAATCTTAACTTCACCCACTACTGTTTTCCATGAGTAAGGTAAGCGCAGCTGTCATAAGATAAGGCTTCACAGTACACGCCGTGTTTTGACTCAGCTGTGAGAGTTCCATGAAAAAGGCGATGACTCCGCGACCCTCCCCAACCGATGCTCTGCTTATTACGTATTAGCGTGCTATAAATGTGACATAACGCTATTGTATCTGCCCGTACAATATGTATCTGTCCGCGTACCCGTAAATTTTTGTGTAACTCATCAATAAATGCTCGCTGAAAACCCGAATTGTGTAAGTGTTTTGTTGACCCACTGTAGCGATAGGAATTGAAGGGGTTTGAAATCCGTCACCCCGATCGACGACCCACGTTCAGGTTTGACACGCGCATCGAAGAAGCAAACCTGAGCGTGACTCGCCGATTACAAATTAGTTTATTAATCATTGTTGTTGTATAGGTACGACTGGTGCGACTCATTAGAAAAGAAAATTTTAAACTCACGCTGAGCACCCAAACTAGGAAATTAGATACGCGCGGATCCGACGTTAAACGTCTAGGGATTTGTCGGACCCTAGTGGGGGCCACTGGCTAAAACAAAACCAAATAATTGCCCATTTTTAGAAAGTTAGAAAGAATCGCATACTTCCCGGGTTAGACGTGGAGAGGGAATAGTGGTACGGTCTCTTTGGCCTGTGAGCAGGTGACGGAGCCGACCTCCCTGGGGACCTCAAAGGTAGTACCTCGTAGACTACGTGCGCAACCCGTCCGGCAGGATCAGAACACATCCTGTGAAGCGCTCCTGCGGCTTGCTAAGCTCCGTCATTTCTTGGGCCTGACTCGCGTGGGAAAAGACATTCGCGTGATTGAAACCCATCAGGTCCGCCCTTGAAGTCACGATAGCCGGGGTCGTATGGGCATTGCGTCTGGGAAGTGCGCAGTGCAGCAGCGTCACGTCGATATTATATTAGCTTTCTTTTTCCCTCTCTTTTTTTAATTTCTCAGGGGGCAATTTTTCCTCCCCATTTATTTTTTTTTTTTTTTAGATTTTTTTTATCTTTTTTTTTTTCTATTTTTCCTTTATTTCTTTTATTTTTTTTTCTATATATAAATTTCGAAGACCAGGTTCCGGTTCCGGTTCCGGATCCGGTTTAAATGGACGGTTCCGGTTCCGGTAAATTTCGGTTCCGGTTATTCCCTGCCTATAAGCTATGGGTTATAGTTCCACATATTTAGTATCTTAAACCAAACACCGAGATTAATTCCTTTTTTAAAATTTTCCCAAAAGGGAGTGGTGGTTATGCTTCCCAAGCGGAATGGCACGCGGCTACACCTTGGGTAACCACCGTAACCACCCCATTTCACTCTTATTTCGGGGACTATTATTTCCTAAATATGGGTCGAAATTCATAAATTTATAAGTTCCCTTATTATTGGTTCAAACAACATAATTCTCTCGGATTCTTTAATTACTCCTGATGGGGTATATTGTACCTTATCCCCGGTAAGGTAATACTCATTTCTATTTGGGTACACCTTTGATCTACACTTATATGGTAATATATTACCTCTATACCCTGATATTATACTCAATTTTACTTAAAAATCAACTTTTTCACTTTATTCATAAAAGTTTAAACATATTAGTATTTCATCAAGCAGGAACAAATTCTATCCTAAGGTGGGACTACATTTTATCTTTTCCCCGCTGTCGTTTTTCTTTTTGGGTATCCCCTAATTTCTGTTATTCTCCCTAAGTTCAAACATTTCGATATTCAACCTTTTTCAACGTTATGCAATTTCTGAAAACTCTAAAATTATTCGCTGGGGTCTTAACTACCTATTCCTAGTTGGGAATCTACCTAATCCCGGTGAAGCACCCTTAAATTTCTATTACTTCAAATTTAAAATTTCCTAAAATTTATTTTCAAAATATAAAATAATATTACTAAATAATAAAAATTGTCACTAAATAAATTTGGCTTTTCTGGAGGATTTGCGCATGCGCAAGTCGCCATTTTGGAGAAGTTGTAATATTGTTAGTTAGTATGGAGTGTTCGACGACATGTGAGTGTGGAGTTACGCGTCGATTTACGTTCGTTATTCATTGTTTCAATTTTTATGTTCTTTTGTTTTGTTGTTTCTTTTCCTCTGCGAATTCTGACTTATTATTAATATTAGTAGTTTAGTCTTTCTCTTGTAATGGTGTATACTTAATTATAAGTTATTAACTTTGTTTTAATACCGATATTTTACTGATATTAATTTTGTTCATGGTGGTTAGGCGAAGACGAGTACACGACTTTAGGAGTATTTTCGAGCTCCTCTAGCATTTTTCCATGACATGAGTTTTCATTATGGTTTACTATCTTAGGGTAAATCCACGCATATTTAAATCATTGCATACCTAGGAACCACCCCCCCTTACAGTTCTAACCTCTTTCGTATACGCACTCATTCCGTATTTTGCACACAAACATAGACCTACATAGATCTGCAGTGGCGTAACAGGAGGTTACCCTACTTTTCTGGACCCTGCCGAGGTGGCGGGTGCGCTAGGCAAAGTAAGCCCTAGCCGGGATAAGGCAGACCAGAAAAAGAGGGCAGTCCATCTCCTAAACGGGAACCTCTGGGTGGGATTGGTTTTTCTCCCTTTCCGGAACCATTTTTACCACACGTTGGAACCAGGCCGTCTTCTATGGGCTGCTCTATCGTCGAAGGCAGCGTTGTAAGTATGCTCTAGGGTGGGACATAATTACCGGAATTATGTCTTAGCGCAAACCTCGCCTAGGGGTCACCCAGCGTGCAGGCCGGGGAAATTTTACGCTTAGGGGGCTTGGCGGTTATGGTCCAACACCCACGTTCTATTTAGGGGCATCCTGTGTCACTTGTCCTGTCCACACTAACACATAAACTTTGTACGATTTTTCAGGTTTTCACGATTTACGAATGTTACGATTTTCTTGGATGGATTCGACCTAGTATTTGTATACCTTTTAATATACGCTTAAAAGTAAAACTTTTGGCCCCAAATCCTATAAAAATATAAAAATTGTTATAAGTCCCGCAAACTCGCTTATGTTTTAGGCTAGTCCTAACGCGGTGCCAATACTTTGTTAATTATTAACTACTACATTTCTAGTGCATAAGGCTAGATATTGTTAAGTTTTTTTCCTTTGTACAATTTATCTTGTAATACTAACTTTGTTTATAATCTTGTTCATAAAGTTTCAGCTTAATAACGGGTATTAAAACTTTTCAGCGGAACTTGTGTCGTTGATCGAATTTGAGCCGATCCCTAGTTATTTAGTTAACTGGTTAACTCAGCCAAAGGTGCTGGTCACCGGTAGGGACTCATTTATTTTTCCTTACGCTGATCCTGGTTGGTCCCTAGCATTTTATGGTTCCACGCTTTAGAGGTGCTAGGCACTCACCGGGAATTCTTAACTTGTCACTGTGATACGTTTACGCCACCCCGATATATAGTATTTGCACTACTTGTCATTTTATTTCAGGCAATCTGTATATAGCAATAGTTTTAGTGTCTGGTGCAGTTATACTTTGCCCCAATACTAGTATCACGAACAGCACAGGTAATACATTTTGCTCACTGGTTAATACATAAATGGTAACAATATGTTCCCGAGTGCATAGTCATGCATCCAACAACCCTGGAACCTGATGGTTATACCTGCTTCTCTAGCCCCATACCCTGTCTTAACTCTGGCCGCATTGCTGAGTTAAGTCGGAGCATGGACGCCTTCAGAGCTAATGCAGCTCGCTTTCCCTTGGATGTTGACAAACTGTTAATAAAAACTAAATGTAAAACCAATATTAGTTAGTTGCTTTCTTCTAAAATTTACTCGGAAAATTTCGGTCAACAGATGCTATTGATTGTTACTCGAACACCCTGGTGCTAAGAACGTTTTTAACTAAATATTTTGATGTTGAAATTAATCTTTTCATTCACTTGCATTACCCGATGCCAATCTAAATTTAGCTGCTCACGGGTCTACTCGGGCGCACCGTGGCAGTATTGAATTTGTTAAATATTTTTGAGCAAAACTTACTAAAAATTTCTAAGATAAATTCTGTGTCAGCCTACACGGGCACTAAAACACTCTCAAAATTTCATACAAAATCTTACAATAAATTATCAAAATACTACAGACTCGCTACTCGAGCTCGCTGTGGTTTAAGGTTATTTTCTCCTTTTCTGGTTAACATTTGCACAACAATAACGCTCATTTATCTTTACAGATTAATAAATTTCATATAAAACTTTACTCCTCACAGCCCTATATTTTTGTTTAAAAATTCATGTTTTACTCAAAGTTCCAATTTATAATCAAAATCTACTTTTTCTAGAACTATTTTCAATTCAACCTCATATCATGGCTCGTTATGCGAACTCGCCAAGGTATATAAAATTAAGCGTTGAGGCCAGGATTACACGAATTCGCCAACGCTGATCAAATTTCTTGAGTTTAATTCTAAATTCAATTAGACCCACTTTTAGGTTTTTTCAATGTTAAAATTCATTACCCAAGGCTCGTCTTTTGGACTCGCCAGGATATGATCTTTAGTAGCATGGATACTCGATCTCGCTAATTCAATTTCACTTGGTAATAAATCAACTATCTCAAGCTCGCTCTGGCTGAAAGGTGCCGAGTGCACAAAATCAAACCAAGCTAAATTTCCAACGTTGGTTTCACGTAAACTTACTCTTTCCTGGATTATCTGCAACTTGCATTCCACCAATGGTTTAAGTCACATAGGAAAACAACCGCAGCTGTTAATTAGTCTACGTCAACTAGGTATTGGCCTTACTATACACGGCCAATTCAATTTACCTTGTAAACTGTTTTATGCCCCAGATATAACCTTGATATCCCTGCCCAGGACAATGACATGTCTACCATTGGGAACTCGCGCAACTTTCTTCCGTGACAAGGGGTATCTCCGATCGCTGGAAGACCGGTCCATCCCCTTTGGTGGCTCCTTTCCTCTTAATCTTGATTTTACTTATATTTTGGGATAATGTCCGACTTCGCTCTGTTTTCACCCCTTTCCCTTTGGCCACCATTGGAGATGTCGGTTACGTTTTGGTAAGAAACGTGCCGCGGAGAAGGCCGATAAGCTCACACGTACTTAGTCTTCCGGACGGTTAGACCCGTACGCCTAAGAACCTTAACGTCGGCCTTAGATTTAGACTAATAGTTTCCTTAGAGCCATCAGTATCCGGACGGCTTACTGAAGGATCCTGATGCACTATTAATTTCCCTTGTTGGTTTGTACGAAGCCTATGATCTTAGATTTACACTAATTACGTGCCGTTATTTTAATGTTCCCGCTTCCGGACGGCTACCCAGGTCAGATCTATAACTATTGAGTAATGGCAGCTACGCTCTGGTTCCCAATGAATTACTTGGTCTGGTTACCCGCGTCCCGAACTCACCGTAGGTGTACTTAAGTACTTCCCTTCCAGCTTACTTCACGAGGTATTTCTCAACTGGATGGTCTGCACTTTGAACTCTAAGGAGGCCCGTTATTTTTACTGTTACGCGCGTGCTCTCTCGAGTTTTATTAGAGAATAATAATAGAATAATGTAAAATATTGTAATGATGAGTACCTGCTTTTTGTGTAGCTTTGATTTTACTCACGTTGGGTTTTCAGCAAGGCAATTCACGAATTAGTTGAGCAATTCAATCGTAAAACTTGTCCAACAGTAAAGCGGTGTCGCACATCCGTTCGCTAAGGCTCAAGAACCATAACCCAAATTCGTTACGCCACTACAAATGTCAAGAAAGACGTAAACTTTTCATAAACCACAAAGCCAGGCGCTTACATTCCAAAAATCGTGTAGAATGCTAGCTAGGTGACCCTATTAGTTAAAAATAACAATTAAGATCAATAGTATCATTCGTGGCGGCTATTGCGAACATTCGACATACCTCTCGAGTCGTATACAATTATTAAAAGAAACTGCAAAAGCTTGAACTAGTTTCTAAACTATTGTTAGAACCGGCCGAACTAGACCTGGACGTCACCTGACGCGACCTAAGCTCAAACTAAACTAGGAAAAGAGAACCGAAACTTACATATGTTAGCTAATAAACAAAATTTAACAGTACTAATAACAGTGCTAATTATGCAAATTAGCACGAAAAGAAAGAAAACAAGGAAACGAGAAAGAAAATCCCAGGGGTGGAAGGGATATAATAAGGGATTTGGTGACCAACCCGTGGTTTTTAATAAATTCTGGGGTTTTGGGGCGGGTTTGGACTGGAAACCCTCCTGGTAGCCTAGTAGACCCCTTACATCCCCGGTTGTTGGTTGAGCATCTTGCACTGATGCTCTCAAAACGAAATATATCAGTGTCCTCAAGAGGCTAACGGGAGAAGTTTTGAGTTTTGAACCCATTCACACCACGGGTCGAGGCCCTTAACTTGAGCCCACTACCATATTTGTTTTATTTCCCGGTTTTGTGCCCATACCCTTTTTATTTCTTTCGTACCATTCACCCCGTCTTTTGACATTGCGTCTTACACTGACGCTTTTCCGTTTTATTTTCTTTCATTTACCGGTTCCTATCTCCCTTTTGGACTTTCTTCTCTCGTTATCCAGCCCTAATTTACATCTACTTTTCTTTCTTCTTTCTGCCAAGGGGAGTTCTTCGGGTGTGGGACCCCCTCCCAAAATAATTTACTGAAATTAATAAAGATTGGACACATATATGCATACAATTGTAATCAAAAAATTATTTTTATTTCTTTTTGTTACCGGTTTATTCCGGTTTTATAACTTTCTTTCATTTTTAAATTATTCTTCTTTTGTTGACGTTACGGTTATTATTTCCGTATTTCGGTCTTCGGTGGCCATTTTCGGATTTCAATTTCGCCGATATACCATTTTTGCAATTACCGGTTTCGTCTGCTACCGATTTTCGATTACTACGTCGTTGGTTTTGTCGTTGATTTACCAGTATTGTTGTTGGTTTCCTCGTTGATTTACCGGTTTGTCATTACCGGCGTTGTTTGATTTTGTCGTCGGTATCATCTGGTAGGTCGTTGGTTACTGGCTTGTGTTTACCGGTTTAGTTTCGGCATTATCGGCGTCGTCGTTGGGGTCTTTTTTGGTTACCTTTTCCTTTGTGAATCGTTATCGTTTTATTTGGATATCGGTGTTACTTCGATATATTTTGTATTGGTTTCCTTACGCATCGGTTGTCATTGATCTAATTTGTTGTTTATTTCGAATCGATTATCCTTTGTTCCGGTTTTTTACTTTGCATTTTACTTCGTAATATTTTACAATCTTTATATAATTTATTTTATAATCCTTATACAATTTATTGGTTCTTTTAGTTTTTAAATTTATTTTCTAGTTGTCACGACAAGCACTTTTTAGTTTTTGCGTTTAGAGTTATTCAGAAATTCTATTGTAATTATTATTAGTCATTGTTTTATTCAGTTCTGCTTGCATAGGTATGATCATGTTTTATTCCTTGTAAAATGTGTTCCTGGGTCGAATAAATTTTTATGCAAGGAGCGCAATACCATAGGGCTTCCTGAGGGTTATACTGTAGTCCTACGCAGGCTTGGTGGAACCATAAGAAACATCTATCACATTAGGCCCATTTAACAACTAATCCGTTGAGTTGTCCTCTTTCCAAGAGTCTTACATTTACCACAACAATAGTCCTCAGGGGCTAAGTGTTGACGTGATTCTTTTTGAACACGTTTAATTTGGCTTCATATCCCACATAATCTTCTAGATCTCCCTCAAAATGTTTAAATTAGGTGCAATTATACCATTTTGCTCGTTGGGTTGCACTGCCAACTTTCACTAGTAAAATATTCGGGATTTTGACTTCGATTATTCGAAAAAGTTTATAGAATTCTTGGTGATAAACGCTACTATATGTGCCCATTGAAGATTTGTTTGGATTTTTCATTAGGACTAAGTCGCCGTTGTTGAATATTATTTTCTGTGCTCTCCGGTCGAAGTATATACTGTTTATACTAGTTTTGTGATAAGAATAGTTTTTTCTTACCCGTTCCCGTGCTATTGTTAATTTTTCGATTAATTGCGATGCATATCCCTCGTCTGTAGTTGCTGTAAGATATCCGTGGATTGGGTTTTCTCTGGGTAAATCTGGATCTCGACCACGTAGTAAGAAAAATGGGGCTCGTCCAGTTGGAGCGTGAACCGCAATTCTATACACAAAACGTAGCGGTTCCAAGAATTCGTCCCATCTGTCGGGGGTCAATTCTGTTGTAGGTTTAAGCATCGCTTAGAGCGTTTTATTCCATCTTTCGACTAATCCATTAGCTTGGTGACGATATGGTGCCGAATACACTTTCTTGGTTCCAATTAATGTCAATTCTTTTGTAAAGTTCTCAGCAGTAAAACAAGGTCCTTGATCAGTTAATACTACTCGTGGAACTCCATGTGGGCATACGATTCTTTCGATAAAGAGTTTCGTGATTGTGCTTGCCGTTTGGTCTGGTACTGCGAATGCTTCAGTCTATTTCGTGATGTAACCCATGGAACAGATGATATATTTGTTACCAGATTGAGTTGGTGGTAGAGGAACGATAACATCGATGCCTAGCATATGGAAAGGTGCTAGTGCTTTGATCGGTTGTAGCGGATTTCTTTTTTTAGACCCTGTCGAAATCCAGCACACGGAATACATTCTTCAATATATTGTCGTAGATCAATAGCCATACTTGCCAGAAAAATTTTCTTGTTTTCAATCATACTTCCTTTCGGATCCTAAGTGTGCTCCATATTTCGATATATGGTACATTTCGAGCAATGGTCGTCGGAAGTCAGGAGTTACTATAATTTAAAATTCCCATGGCTTGGTTCGTTGTGATCGATGTTTCCTTCGTAATCGATATGATATCGCCGAATATAATAAGTTGGTATCCATGTGTTACGATCGATTTCTTTTCGAATTCAGGAGTTGTATCTAAGAATTCATTGTTTTCGATGTAATATTTAAATGAATGAATACATGGGTCTTCATTTTGTGCGCGTACTAATTCATCTGGTGTCCACGGTGGTTCCAATCGGAAATATTGCGAGTACTTTCGGCTTCGGTTATTTCAGGTTCGTCTGGTTGATCCGATTCCGTTCTTCCTTGTTGCTCAGTTTGGGCCATTCTTTGTTCGTTTTCCATTAATGGTTCCACTTGAACTCTTTTTCTTGGTTGTTTCGTCTTTGTAGTAACGGTTGTTCGGTTTGTTTTCCTCGTTGAAAAGTTCGACTACGCTATTTTCTTCTTCTGATGTTTCGTTCGTTATTTCAGCTGCTTGCTCTTCCTCGCTATCACTAAATGTTATTGTATTTTTGGTTAATTGGGTTTCTTCTTTCTGTAGTTGTTCGCTTTCTTTCCTCATTGGTCCTTTCCTAGGGTCATCCTTTGTTCGTCCCGTCTTTTGGCTATTTTTCTTTCCATCTCCGATTACTACTTCTTTGTCTCGTTTTGTTTCGGTCGATTTGCTATTTTCTACTTGAGTTGGTTGTAATTGTATTTCCGTTTTGAATATTAATGTTCTTTGGAATCGGATTCTTGTTGGTCTATTGCCGCTATTGGGTATTTTTTGACTCTTGGATTTCATTTCTTTTGGTTTTCTTTAGTTCCTGTTCTTTTTGTTTCTTTCTTCCAGCTTGTATCGTTCTTATTTGAATCGCTTTTGTTGGTCTCCGCTAGTTCTTTTGGTCATTAGCGGCTTATATCGATTCTTCTTCCTCTATTTCTAGGTTTTCGGTTCCAGGAACTACTGGTAGTCTCGACATATAATCCGCATTTTGGTGATATCGCCCTGGTTTGTATGCTATTCTATATCCATACTCAAGAATCTTGTTGGTCATTCGTGGTAATCGTATAGTCATCTGTTCTAACGGTCGTTTCTTGGTGAGAATTTGGACTAATGGTGCGTGGTCCGTGATGACCGTTGTATGGTATCCCAATAAATACGACCGGAAATGTGGAACTGCTCGAATTACTGCCAAGCATTCTTTGTTCTGTTATTGAGTATCGAGTTTCTTCGTCACGGTATTTATTGCTACCATAGTGAATCACATGCTCGTTTCCTGTTTCATGTTCTTGAGCTGATATATATCCAATACCATGTTTGCTTGCATCCGTCTATAGGATGAACGGTTTGTATGGTTTTGGATATCCCAATATTGGAAGTGTTGTCATCTTTATTTTTAAGGTATCTAACGCTTGTTGGGTTTCCTCCGTCCATAATTGGCTGAATTTCACCATTCTTGTTCGCCTGTTGGTGATGTATAATGGTGGTGCTATAGCTCCATAATCGGATACAAATTGTTAATAATACCCGGTTAGACCACGGAAACTTGTGAGCTGTGTTACTGTTTTCGGTTTTGAGAAATTTTGTATTTTCTCGATCTTTCCAGGGTCTGTTGATATTCCTTTAATTGATACGATATATCCGAGAAATGGAATTTCTTCTTTTAAGAATTCGTATTTCGACCCTTTTGCCTTGAGATTCGCTTCTCGAAATCGTTGTATTATTTGACTGATATCTACAAATGATCCCAGAACGATGTCGAAAAGATTATATCATCTAAGTAACATAGACACGATTCCACCAGGACCCGCCAATGCCAGCTGCATCATTCTTTGATATGTTGCAGGTGCGTTCGTTAATCCAAAAGGCATAACGTTGCATTCGAACAATCCTTCATGCCATATGAACGCTGTCTTTTCTTTATCTTGTTCGTTCATTGGTACTTGCCAATATCCTGACTTTAAGTCTAAGGTTGAGAAGTATTTTGCTCCGCGTAATGCATCCAGCATTTCGTCAATTCTTGGGAACGGAAAACTATCTCGTTTTGTGATCGAATTTAGCATTTTGTAATCCTGCACAGAATCTTTTTGATCCGTCCTTCATGTTGGTTAGGACGATTGGTGAAGCCCAAGGGTTATATGATCTTCTCATCACTCCTTGGTCGAGCATTTCTTGTACATGCTTGCTCGCTTGGTTTCGGTAATCGTCGTAATGGTTTCTGTACCGGATTTCAACTGTTGTTTGAATATAATGTTCCACATGTGTGTTAATACCGATATCGTAATCTGATTTCGAGAAGACGTCTTGGTAATTGTGCAATACAGTTGCTAAATATGCCTTTCCTTCTTTATCGGTAACTGATTTTTCCAGATTGATTTCGGCTGGAAGTTCAATATTGTTCATGAGTTTGGTTTGGCGTATTATTTGTTCTTGGAATTGTTCGATATTACATCCTCGTTGCTCCATTTTTCGTTCCTGTACTTCTGTATCCACCATCAATATTGTTTGTGGATTCTTTATTTGGATATCGTCAGCCCAAGATTTGATTATCGGGTTTCCTCTTTTTCCAATTTTAGTCCACTTTATTTCTTCCATTCGACTTCGTTTCTTTTCGAATCGATCGATTGCTCTTTGAGCTTTTTCCTCGTCGACCACTGTTTTTATATATAAATGTCTCATCCACTTTGCGTACTAGTGGTTGGTCTTGATTATCTCAATTTCTACCGTATTTAGGCTGCATACCGGTACCATTATTTTGCCTTTTTCCACCTTGATAACGCTGTTTGGTGTTGATAGACCATTGCTGCTTTTCATTAAAGGCTCTACTATTATCTTATCGCCTTCGTTTACTCCTTCCGGTATTTTGGTTTCTATAAATTTTGCCGACCATGGTGGGATTACTTGTTTATATGAGCATCTACATTGATTTGATTTGATTTATTTTTTTCTCAAAGCAAATATATTTATGATTTCGCAGTGAAATTATCATCATCATTAACAAACGTTAGTATCATTCTTCAGATATAAAATAACAAAGCAATAACGAAACTCACAGTAAATCTTTTTCGTTGCTAGAAATAGAAAAAAGAAAAATTCATAAGTTTGCTGAGAGA
The DNA here is from genome assembly GCA_030248225.1 of Trileptium ribeirensis. NCBI lineage: Eukaryota > Metazoa > Nematoda > Enoplea > Enoplida > Thoracostomopsidae > Trileptium > Trileptium ribeirensis. The sequence goes on along the minus strand of JASANE010018345.1, from coordinate 49,674 downwards.
AACGCAGAAGGAAGCCAAATGGCCTTTTTACAATCTGCGGGTGATTATTCTGGATATTGTACAGGTGCGACATTATTTAACATAGGTCCCGTTCAAGAATTTTGATAAGTCAATAGCTTCAATTTCTTTACTAAATTTTCCTAATGGCAGACTAATCACGGCATCAGGTAGGCTATTATATACTATAACAACTCTTCTAGCAAAAAAGTGCTTTCTCAAGTGTGTTCGGAAAAGAGGTACAGCTAACAAATTTCGTCCTGGTCGCTGAGCTCGGCTAAAAAACTGATCAAAATCAAGAACAATATGTCCATTAATGATTTGGTGTGCCAGCTTAAGGTCATTTAATAAACGACGGTGTTCCAGAGAGAATAGATTTAAACTAGACAGCCTATTTTTATAGTTTAAGTTTCGCATTCCCGGTAGATTTCGTGTAAAATATTTCTGGACACGTTCGATTTTATCTATATGTGAAATTTGAAAGGGGCTCCAAACAGGAGAAGCATACTCTAAAACTGGTCGAACATATGATTTGTACAAGTTTGAGATTACTTTGATGTCATTGGTATGAAAAGTTCGTAATATATGTCCGCATATTTTGAAAGCTTTAAGGCAAATCTGGTCTATATGTTTAGTGGGCTTCAAATTGTTTGAAACCCAGACGCCTAGATCTAAAATTTCGTCTTTATGTTTAATGAAAGTTCCTCCCATTTGAAGATTGATGTTACCTTGATAACGGCCAGCTATAAAGACTGCAGATTTAGAAACAGAAAAATTAAGCTGATTTTCAATTCCCCATCTTTCAACAGCGGTTATATCAGCCTGCATATTTTGAATATCCATTGGGTTTTGAATTTTCATAAAAATTTTGGTATCATCTACAAAAATCTTAATTTCAGCAGTACGAACGACATTAACAAGGTCATTAATGTATATTAGAAATAATAATGGACCGAGAACTGAACCCTGTGGTATGCCACTCGTAACTGCTGAAAATTCCGAATGATGGTCTTGAACTTTGACAGCTTGACGCCTATTGAGGTAGGCTTGAAGCCAAAACAAAAGCTTTTCGCTTACACCGTAAGCTTTTAATTTAATAAGAAGTCTTCTATGACTAATCGTGTCAAAAGCCTTAGCTATGTCTAAGTAAACAATGACTAGGCTGACCTTAGGATTGCTATCAAGTATAGAAGTCCAAGTATCGAAACATTCTATTAGTTGAGTCACCGTCGACTTATGGGTTAATGCACCATGCTGAGCTTTACTTATTATGCTGTTTAACCTAAAATGGTCCAATAATTTCGATTTTATTATATGCTCAAGAGGTTGGATAAATGGACTAATCACGCTTATCGGGCGATAAGAGAGGGGATCCGTTTTACAGCAACGTCCTTTATAGATGGGAGTTATTATTGCAGAGCGCCAGTCGAGTGGAATGTTTGCCGTTTCTACGCTTACATTGTATAAGATGCGCAAAATTGGCTTTAAAGATTCCGAAATTTTTTTAAGAAAGAAGAGTGGGTAGCCTTCAGGTCCAATTGAATGCTTATTTTTGAGTTTTTTAAATGCAAGGCCGATGTCTTGGTCAGTTATAAAATTATCTTCAAAAATAGTTGTAGGGACATGGGGAATATCATAAGTTTTATTGTCATCGACGACAAAGACTTTAGTAAAGGCATGAAGAAAAATTTTCGCTACCTCGGCAGGATGATTTTCTAACTGATCACTGGCATTTGACAGAACGATTGTGTTTTGAGGACTTTTAAAGCGTGAATTGACGTACTTCCAGAAAAGAGACGAGTTTGTTTTCATTGATAAGGAGGATTCATATTTCTTAACATCATCTTTAACGGAAGAACGGAAATTTTGTGAAACAACACGCCAGTTTTCCTTACTTAAGGGAGTTGGCGAGCGCTTATGTGCACGCCACAATACTGATTTTCTGCGTTTAAGTTGGATTGTGCGATAACATAATTTGCATTTAACTTGTTTGCCGTACAAATTTACAGTACGAACCGGGACATACATAACTGTTGCTAAACGTATTATTAATATAAGACACTGCCACAAATATTCGACATCAAGAGAATTTGCAAAAATTAGATTCCAATCCGTCAAATCAATAAATGAATTTAATGAGTCATAATCAGCTGCATTAAAATCTAGAAATTTTCTTGTCTTAGGTTTTGGCATTAATGTTCTAAGGGAAAATTCGATCATGCTATGGTCACTGTTAGAAAATGGTTCAGTGACATTTACCTCAGAAATTGGTGCGTCATCACTAGCAAGAATAATATCGAGAATATTTTGCTCACGAGTAGGTTCCAAGACGAGCTGAGACAAGTTCCATTTAGCAGAAAATTCTAAGATTAATTCTGAACCTGATTGAGGTGGGGCATGATCGGTTGACCAATTAATTTCTGGGGCGTTAAAATCGCCCAATATGATTACAGGGTGAATAATGAAAGAAGAAATTCTACTAATCAATTCTTCTGTATGTGCATAAGAACATGAGGGTGGGCGATAAACTGAAATAATTCGCAAAGGCATGCCACTAAATTTCGAATCTATTACCAAAAATTCACAACGATTGAGTGACTCTGAATGGATTTCTTTAGCATAAAAAGCTTTATGGAGAAAACAGGCCACACCTCCACCTCTGCTACTTCGGGATGCCATAAAAATATTAAATCTGTTTGCATCGATTATAGCTGGATTAAAATTTTCTGGAAACCAGGTTTCGGTAACTATAATAACACTATAATTTGACCTATTAATTACGTTTGCGTTAAATTCCAAGATTTTGTTTGCCAAACTTCTAGCATTGAGCAAAACGCACAAGACGGACTGAGAGGTGCCACTGGGCAAGCTCACGATTGGTTTGGGTGATGCGGGCGAGTCGGAACAATGGCGTTGCGCCGGATTGTCACAACCTCACCAGCATCCCGGCGCCGTCGCAACTCCTCCCGCAGGCCCCTGTCAGCAAGCCTTTCTTTATATGTCAAGTCTGGTCTGACCCAGACCTTTTTAAAATCATTACAAAGGGTACGAAAAGTACCAGACGACCGCAAAAAAGTTGACCGAGACCACTTATTGGAAAACTTAACTTTGATAATACTACCAGCAGGTTTATCAATGGGACCGGCACGAAAAATAGAAGTAACATCATCCAAAACATTGACCTGATTTGCCATCTTCTTGACAGCTTCTGTGACATCAAATGGAGCACCACTTTGATCGTGCAACGGAAGACCAGTCACAACGAGATTGAGACGTTTCGAATAGCGTTCGGCTTCTTCCTTTTGTGTCTCCATGGCCACGTTGACGGTATCAGTGATCATCTTTTGAATTGTGGGTAGTATTTTTTCGAGGACAGCACTGACGACTTGTGTAATCAAATCAGCTGGTACGATAGCAGTAGGCGTAGCATCATTGTGAGTTCCATCAGGAATTATACTAGCGGTTGTGTTTACATTATTACAATTGGAACATAATTTAGAAACAAATGCAACTGCACCCGCAGTAGTAAATTTACGATACATGTCTGTTGTAATACCAACACAAGCAGAATGAGCTACTTTCGTGCAACACGGACAGGGAATAAAAAAGTCATGAGTACCAATATTATGTTTACATGACCAACACGACTTACGTTGGGAACTTGACGAACTATTACTTCGGGAACCGACCATATTATATCTATTATATTTAATATTTATATATTAATATTTATATAATGTTAATTGCACCACAGTGATTTAGATATTTAGAATCTGAATGCAATATATGTTTTGTAAGAGAGATGTCGCATCTTTCCCTTCCTTAGTCTTAACTTATCGTAAGCCGACCCTTAAGATTTTGAAATTTGAGGACAAATTTAATGTGACAGAGAGGGTAATGTAACGATGCATGCCCTGGCAAACAAATTCCCTCATGTGATGAACTACTGTGGAAACCATTTTATGGTGGGAAAATGCATCTGTTTGCGTCATCTACAGTTGTTTTCTGGTTTATTGTGTATGTTATTCGCTGTCTCTATCATAACTGCAACCTGTATGTATGTTGTTGTTTATTGTGTAAACAAAATATCTACTGTAGCGTAACTGTTGGCTGTTTCATATGTGTGATGTGTAGTGTATGTATAAAGCCATTCTAAAATATAGTGTTGTTGAAATCTTGTAGATTTCCTGATATTAGTGTGAGATTTGTAAGTGCCATAGAAACGTGGCTAGACATGAAGATCTGGTCAGGTGGATGACTGCATCAAAATGGGATTATAACGCCAAATGTCATAGGACACGCTGTTATTCATACCAGATTAGGTCACAATTGGCCCACCCGTTAAGAAGTTACGGACCTCATCCCCTCGGTCATTTATGGCCATAAGAATTTTATTTTGTTCTTGGCTTATTAAGATTAAGAGAGTGTAAAACAACTTAAAATTTTACAATTTGTGTGTTAGGGCTACAGTGTGGTTACTTATCGGATTTGAGTGTAGGTCTTGGGTGCCCTAACAATTACACTTACATTAGCGGAAATGTATATGTATTTCTGCTGGATTTTCCGAAATTTGTTTTGAGTTAGTAATCCATAGAATTTCATAAAAAGGGTTTCTCTAACTCAAAAATTAAAATTTATGTTAGAGAGATTATTTTACAATTCTAAGCGTTTGCAACCCGGTTGGCAGCAATTATATTAAAAATTTAACGGTTAGACAGATTTGAGAGCTAGGATTCTTTTGAATTCCAAAAAAATCTGGTTTAGAAAAGTTATTTAATCGGTTGCCCAGCTAGATCAAGGCCTCAGTCGGCCTCTCAAGCTACGCGATCCATGTGAGTACGGTTCAGCCGTTTATGTGCTTTATACGTATTGGTTGTTTTTGTTGTATTACATTGGAGAAATAAAAACTCTCAACTTGTTAATAAGTGGTGATACATTAAGCTCTTAGGATTAAGCTCATAAAATAGAATATCCATTGGTGCTCGCATTAGTGTTCCTGCTGTTAATTGTGTGTAATCTACGGTGGTACTAAACACCCCTAGGACCACGTAGGCTACACATGTATGCGTACGATACGCCTATATGTTCGCGTGCGACACTAATTTATATACTTAATATATATATCAGGGAGTAACCGGAATTCCGGTTCCGGCGAAAATCGTGTTCCGGTTGCGGTTCCGGCAAAGGGCAAACACCATACCGGAATTCCGGTATAAAAATTTTGTTTGAAATTTTCCACGTTTTTTTGCTTCATCCTGTAATCCAAACATATGTGATATATATTATACATTGATCAAGCTCCAATACAACCAAGCAAAAGAAAAGATTAATTAACCAATTTGCCGTGTGAAACGTAAGTAGGGCACATAATTTGAGCAGGAATTTTTCATAATAACCTGCAGGAGTTTGTTAAATCAAAGCCAAGTCGATGCTTGTAGCAGCTATTTTACACATCCAGAAGTCTGTGGGATACGTTTGAATTAAACCGGTACAACTCGGTAACAGAGTATGGCTTACGCAAGAGTACTTAGGGTATGCTTGGCTAACACAAATTGCGTCAATCACCCGCCAGTGCGCTTGTAAACTTGGTAAATCAGTCTAAATTGAAGTAAACTAACTTTATCTGCAACGCAGCTAGAAACTGCTTTCTTGGCAATGAACTGTATTTATTGAAACTGTGCGAGCAGCATCACAGTGTGTCTCATTTATAGCATTCTGATTAGAAAGTTATCATCATTATGATCTAACTGACGGGCACTGTTTGTCCAACGCTAGCCTAGACAGTGTCTCTGACCACTGATCAGAAAATTAGCTTCTATCTTTTATTTTCTCTTAGAATTATATAAACCAATAATTTTAAGTTTCCTACAGAAGAACATGCAACAAACGTATGTGTAGTAAAGGGAGGCGACTGGAGACAGAGCGAAAGTGTGTATTCTACGCTCCAAGCTTTGTAAGCACATTCGATTTGACGCAGTATAAGCAATGGTGTATAGTGGAAGACATGTTTTGCTCTGAATGTCCAAAAACCGACATATTTGATCGATAAATAAACATCATTACCTTCCTCAGTCTCTTTAAAGTTTCAGAAAGGCAATAATACCATCGCAATACATTAAGTTTAATGTAAAAGTTATTTTTAATGCATTTTAAACACACTATACCTTCATTTCTTCCATCATCTGTTTTACTATATATAAATTTCGAAGATCAGGTTCCGGATCCCGTTTAAATGGACGGTCCCGGTTGCTGGTTCTCCGTTCCGGTAAATTTCGGTTCCGGTTATTCCTTGATATATAAATATTGTTACTTAACAAACATGTCAACGAATAAACTACAAAGATGACCATAGGAAGAAGGTCAGTATGAGGTCAGTATATATATAACAGAGTATATATATACATATATATATGCTAATTGGCTGCGGCTCTGCTCTAATTGGTCGCCGTATTATGGTTGTTTACTGATACGGCTCGGTTTTATTTGGCTGTATCTTACCCACGTTCTAATACGAACTGCTGTTATAGGTTGCTGTACCCACGTAAATATTTCAATTGGCCGGCTGTTACAACTTATCATGTTTGTTTATTATTATTAGTTTTGCACATACGTATGTTATGATTGGCTAATATACTAAACCCGTTTTGACACGTTTTACTATGAGGCGAATCACCATTCAGACGAGTATCGTTTTCTCGCTGCATTGACTGCTGATTCAGTATTATTGATCAGTTATTTTTTCTGTCAGCCGTAATGATGCGTATTTGATAGCTTAGATTTTAGTTTTATAATAGAATACCAAAACCGTGTTATATGTGAGGTGTCATGGCTACACGGAATCCCTGCTTGAACCCCCTACGTTGTTATAATAAAATTTCGAGACAGCCTCATCGTGCCTTTTAACTTCAAACTCAAACAATTGTAAAGGTTTGACCAAACACATATTTTGGCTGACGGCTGAGTATCTGTTCGTGACCTGGCATGTGTGATTATGACAGTTAATATTACCTGAAAGATACGGATGCACACTCCTTTCCTAAATGGCTTCGCACCATATAGGCTCGTCTGCTTTGCTCTTTCAGATCTTCTGCTGAAACTTACCCTAGCTATCACCATGGCGCACACTTTGCTGTATAAAAATAAATCCATACCCAAATTTAGTACAAGTTGCTCAAATATCAATAAGACCTAAGTTTCTCGTAGGAATAGTGTAGCTTGGTTCTACCTAGGTACTTAACCTCAACTAGATTAGCTTTGGCTACTCCTAAATGCTCATAGCAAATTAAACTTACTTTACCTGGTGATCTCTGTTCTTTCAAAAGCTTTCAAAATATTACAAAATTTCACGGACAACAACCATTTCGCCTCTGCCCGAGGAAAAAGCACGTCTAGCTTAGGAACTCACGCAAACTTGTGTAAAGACAACCTCACCTTTCATAGATCAGCACATCTGTCGGTTGCACCTCTTCCTTCCTTATTCAACGTACTCGCATCCGTGTCAACCTGCATACATGTGTCTTGGTCTAATTTTGTAGAGCATTAATCCTGTACTTATAGCTGAAATGGTGTGCTGCTATTATTATTTACGTTGAATGGTTGTGTACATGTAGGTGTGTACACATCTCTAAATTACATATTCGTCACTCAGAATTCACCACCTTGGCCATAAGACAAGCTACTAATGACTATTAATTTCTAATGATAATGTACATATATATCCTGTTTATTTACTTTAGCCAAAATTTCAGCGTGCTGGTGTTTCTAACGAAATATTACATATTTGATTAGTTATTTTAGTTATTATTAGGGATACTGCATGTAAATTGAAAATCGTAAATATTCTACAAATATTGAATGGCGTAGCTGTATAATACATTAAATGTCTTTCCTAGAATCGCGCAACGCCGAATCGGTCTGTTCTAGAGGCACAGTGCAAATTTTGGTCAGGCAATTTGAAAATTCCTCAAAACTCTTGAATTGCAAAGTTACCCTTGAAAACCATTGAATTTGACCAAAACCTTTGAAAACTCTTGATTTTGGGTGTGAAGGCAGCTCAATATGTGTTTTTAATAAGAAAACCTCAAAAACTAGCAAAAAAATTTGGAACCTTCGTCCCGTTTTAATGGTCAATCCATCTTTATGGTTTAAATTTGTCACAAAATTTTGTTGTAAAATTAACTTCCAGATTACCTGCCCGTTCTCGACTATTGGATATGAAACACACACAACAATATGCAGAGTCCCGATTCATGCCACAGACTGTACATAGTGCTATGAAACATTGGGAAAAATAATAATATACTAATTAAAACAAAAAACCTGGCAAAATAACGTGATTATATACATCAATATAATCTATATAACCACTTTGTCCTGCCAGGTTTTATAATACTGAAGTGCTGGTTTGTTTTGGTTAATTGTAGTTTTAGTACCGCGTTGCGCAAATTCATTTTTAACAGAAATATCAGTAACGACCTCGAAAACCCTTGAATTTTGGTCTCAATTACCTTTGAGAATCCTTGAATTTGACAGCGGCGAGGCCGCCGAAACCCTGTTTGATACCATTCGACTCAGCTGGACGGGTCGGTTCAGAAAGTATGTATTTCGGCAATATTTATGACAATTTTTAAATTTTTCCCTCTCGGTACCCATAATTTTTGAAAAAAAATTTATCTTCAGAAGTATAATTTTATAAATCATTCGAGCCGCATTGAATAACTGAGACGAAAGGTGTTAAAATCAGCCAAATTTGTACAGGGGTAAAAGACTATGCTAAAATGAGGTTACCATATAAATGGAATTAATTCTATTGTGTGAGCCAATTCAGCTGATATTGACACCATCCGATTATCATTGTGGCTCGAATGATCTCTAAAATTATACAATTATCCAGAAAATTTTTTGCGAGAGTTTTGGGTATATAACAAAGGTAACTGCGAAAATCGTAAAAGGTAATAAATATAGCCGAAATAGATTCTTTTTGTATCGCCGCGTCGAGCTTAGTCGGATGTTACCAGAATTTCCGCTGTATCTTAAAAATTTACCAAATTGGAGCTGGGGTGTTCTAGGAAACACCCGACAATAATTGCTACAACTGTGACGTACTTTATACAGTTATTAGCAACCAGTTTCAGTTATTTAGATCTTCATTTCCTATTGCACAAAAAGTGTCACAGTAATGTCATTAAAGCGGATTTTGGTTCGATTACGGTTTATTACAAGTAAAACAAAGTATATTGTACTGATTGTAATGGGCGCAATGTTTTGCATTCTTGTTTATTCGCACTCCATGGTAACATACCAGGTAAGCGTTTATTGTATACATGATCTGGTTTCTTCCAAAGCGAGGCAAATTTATGTACGCCTGTCACCAGCAAAAACTCCCCCAGTTGACATGAAACTTCACAAAAAATTTACAGGAAGCTCTTTTTTAAGTTAAAAATTTGATTAAATTTCAGTAAAAATGTTTGATAGTTGCTATTTACAATTTTAGCGCTTTTCCTTGAAAACGTTAAATTGAAATTTTAATTTTAACATTTCGAAGCTAGAGGAGCTGTCAAGCTGGGGGCTCAGTTCATTCTTCCCTGGTAATATATACGAAACTTTTTCCGTTCCGAAACAGGCGGGCTGATGCCCTCTTTTCAAAATTGCTTAAAGGAGAATGCGGATAATTATATAAATATATTTGCATAATTTAAGTTAAGATTACATACCATATGGGTATATAGTAGTGCTATCAATCTCATTAGGGGCTTGGAAGTCTGGCGTTTTATGCGTTTAGTGGAAATTTTTATTGTTTATTTCTCATTTGCTGGGCATTTCAGTTGATCGACTGTTTATATATCTGGCTTTTCCAGACTAGCAAAATCAGATCTGGGAAATCTTATAAATTTCACAAGAACGTCAGATCAAAGTAAATTAACGCGTGATTTTCTTAGCCAAATGACAAAATTTAGCGTTTTTATCGCACAGAAAAAGTTAGCTTTTTTAGGTTGGTTTAGGTGAGTGATCGGAGGAACGCCGAAATATCTGGAGTTATGTATCTTTTTTGAACAAGTCAGTATATACATAAACCGCGGTAATTTCATACCTGCGCTTGGATAGACTTTGCCCAGAAACATTACATATATTTTCCGTTTGTTACATAGTTATATAAATCTTAAAATAACTGTGAGTGTTGTCACGTTTTTATATATTTTTATGAAAGCCCAATTTATTCATCATGCTAAAACAAGCGCTGCGTGTGGTTTTGAAGTTCGAACAGTTTATGTTTTCATTATTAAAAGATATTTATTGATCCTGGGTTTCGGCTATGTTTACAAATTTAAAGTAGTTATTCAACTTTTTGCGCCGCGGTCGTATTGTGATATTTGAATTACAAAGCTTTCAAGGATAGTAGCCACAAACAACCTTGAATTTTAGAGGTGCTGAGCATGATATTTGTAGAAATTAACGAGTTAATGCAGCATAGCTGATTTATCTCAGAATTTAAAAATTTTGCAAGCGTGGAGTATATATATATGATTGTACAACGTAATATTGCCGCATTTTAATTTTTGTAGGCAAGATTGTCAGAAAAAGCGTTAGTGCATCCTAAACACGTGCGATCGAAACAACTGCATCGTAGTGTCGTCCATGATGCCGATAAAAGCGACATATCGTCTGGTGCGAAAGCTCATCTTGGCGAATCACATTCTGTGTTCAAAAAGGGGCAACTTGGTAGTTATGAACCATCTTCTGAGCCGCCGAGAAAGCTTGGGTATCCTGGTACGTTTTGATTTGTGTATTGACGCTTTGTCACGATTGCGTGAAACATAAGGTTCTCATGTGCTTATTCCAGAAGTGATATATGTCAGGGAGTAACCAGGATTCCGGTCCCGGCAAAAATCGTGTTCCAGTTGCGGTTCCGGCAAAGGGCAAAAACCATACCGGAACCGGAATTCCGGTTTAAAATTTTGTTTGAAATTTTCCACATTTTTGTTTCATCGATGGTGCAAACTTATATAATATATGTATACAATGATCAAGTTCGAGTACAACCAACCAAAAGAAAAAATAACTCAGCAATTTACCGTATGAAACGTAAGTAAGGCGCGTAATTTCAGTAGGAATTTTTCACCTTTACCTGCAGAAGTTTGTTTAACAAAACAAAGCCAAGTCGGTGCTTGTAGCAGCTATTTTGCACATTCATAAGTCTGCGGGGCATGTTCGAATTAAACCGGTCTCACTCGGAAACAGAGTAATGATTACGTAGAAGTACTTAGCGTAAGCTTGGCTAACATAAATAAACGTGAAGCACCAGCCACTGCGCTTGTAATCTTTGTAAATCAGTCTACATTGAACTAAAGTAATGCTAGCATCATTATCATCTAATGACGGGCACTGTTTGCCCAACGCTAGCCTAAACAGTGTCTCGTAACACTGATCAGAAAATTACCTTCTACTATTTTCTATTAGAACTATATAATCAAATAATTTCAAGTTTCTTACAGAAGAACATGCAACAAACGTATGTATAGTAAAGGGAGGCGACTGGAAACAGACCGAAATTGTTTATTTTACACTGCATATGTTGTAAGAATATTCAGTTTGACGCATTGTATCACGGGTATGTAGTGGAAGGCATTTTTTGCTCAGGGTGTCCTAAAATCGACATATTGATCAATAAATAAACATTATTAGCTTCCTCAGTCTCGTTAAAGTTTCAGAAAGGCAATAATACCATCGGAACACATTAAGTTTAATGTAAAAGTTGTTTTTCATACATTTTTGTTAATTCTATTTTTGTTAGTCCGCAAATGAGTTTTATTCTATGTGTGATTTTCTTCGATTTTGCGAGATTGGGTTCATAGAGCTCCAGTTTCTATTTTTTATTTCTTTGTTCTAAATTGTAAAATAATTCCCGGTTAGGTAATTTCGGGCGAAACTCGTGTTCCGGTTGCGTTTCCGGCAAAAGTAAAAAACCATAACGGAACAGGAAAATTTAAGCAAAATTTTCCACAATTTGGCTTCATCTGTGGTACAAACATATGTGCGCAATATATACGCAATTATCAAGCTCCAATACAACCAATCAAAAGAAAAGATTAACTCAGCAAACTTTCTTATGAAACGTAAGTAGGACACACAATTTCAGGAATTTTTCATGTTGCCCCTGCAGGAGTTTGTTAACAAAACAAGGTCAGGTTGATGCTTGTAGCAGCTATTTTATCCGTTCAGAAGTCTGCGGTATATGATAGAATTAAACCGATTCCTCCCGATAGCTGACTACGGATTATTTAGAAGTACATAGCTGTAAGCTTGAGTAATATAAATTGCGCCAAACACTAAAACTAACACTAACACTTGTAAACTTTGTAAATCAATATAAATTTCACTAAAGTACATATCTGCATCAAAGCCAGAAACTGCTTTTCTTCCATTGAACTGCATTTATTAAAGCTCTACAAGCAGTATCACAGTTTGTCTCATGTATAGCAGTCTGATCCGAAAGTCGTCATCGTCATCATGTAGCTGACGGGCACTGGTTACTTAACGCTAGCCTAAACGATGTCTCTAACCACTGATAAAAAAATTATAGTATACCTTCTTATATTTTTAGAACCATATACTAGTAAACGTGATAAATTACAAAAGTTAGCGGAGTAATAGGCAAAGTATTTTATATCTTATTTATGTATACATGTATTCAACAAATATTAAACCGATTTATAATAAGTATTACGTTTTAAACAGTTGAAGTCAAATCCGCCATACAAAAAGCTAACTAGCTAAAAGTTAGGTAATTAATTAATAATATCAACTAATTAGCTAACTAATTAGGACACTTGATAACCATAGAGCTTTAACAGTCATGCATTCATGATGAGCAACATCGAATACACCCAGTGCAAAATAATCAACAATTTTGAGGTAATTTTAAAAATTTCATAAAATTAACATTTATTTAGCTAATTAATTAACTATACGGAATGTCGTATTCGTGAGCAGCGGCACCGAAAACCGACGTCAGCAATTATTTTGCATTTCTGAGCGCTTTGATAATTCTTAAAAACTTAGCTAATTAATAATTAATTAGTAATTAGTATGTTTTAACATCCTGGAATAGTAATAAACACCAAATGCGGTAATTCCCTGCTTTGCATGTATTGCTTCACTCTCTTGTGAGGCATCAGGGTACAGTTTTATTCTATATTCAAAAAGCTGTAAATTATGATATATAGTACATTTCGAGATTGGGTTAGGTGAAAATTTTGACATTGCATAGTCCCTAAATTTTGATTCATTTTCGAAACATTAATTTCAATATGGAATGAATTGTATGCTTGACGAATACGGCTTGTAGTACAGCACGCCAGTTTCTCTTGCTTCACCAGTTCTTCGTTTATAAATATTCACTCTGGGACAAATTTCTAAATTTTCTCTTTTAACATAGTTTTGAAAGCACATTGTTATCAAATTTAGCATTAGACTTTAAAGGTACAATAGTTAACAGTGAAAATGTTTAATATTTTTGTTGCTAACTGTACAAATACACGGGAATTGAGATCACACTCGCACAAATGTTAAATCTCATGTTTGAAAACCAGGAGTGCTATGCTGCATGCAGCAGTGTATTTTTCGCCCGAGATTTTTCAACGTAATAAAACTAGAATAATACGAAATGCATATTGTTAAATGTTGGCACACCCACATCACACAAAATGGCTTTACGGCAAGTAAGTTTTTGCGCTTCCATTCTAACCTTTCATTTGCAATACCAGAAGTTTTAAGAAATTAAGAGTGTTTTGTAACAAACTATCAATATTTAAAGTACGATGTTCGTGTAGAGTGCATGATTATACTAATGGATCAAGTGATTTACTTAGCAAAATGTACTAGTTTATATGCAAGAAATCACGCAAGATATAGATAGGATTGCATCAAACGTGGGTGTATCTCCACGCGGAATTGTCATAAAATCATACGCAACTTTTGCATCACAATGTCACATGTTGTGTTCAAGTGTTCATTGTTTACAAGTTCACGTGTTCATGTTGTGTGTCGCCGTAAAAGTATAGAAATTGCAAATTTGGTTGATATTTTTCAATGCACACGCTTTAAAGCAGCCGACTGGGATTTTTAATTACTTTTTGTATAAGTTAATTTTTGAAACGGAACCAGGGAGCTTCAACCTATAACTTTGCTAGCGGCAAAAATCGTAGAATATCTTTTGCCGGTCTGTGGAGTTAATAACTCTTCACCCGGATGGATGTATCTTCCCATTTTTTTATTTTATAATTGTAGGTTCTCGAAGGGAACCCACAAACACCTCCCTGTTTATGAGTTCTCGGCATAGGACCCAAATATAGTATTTTTGTCACGACGAGTGAAAAATTGGTTTTGGGCCAGGGTTTACGTATTGTTGGAGATACAGTGTTGGAGGTGCTTGAGAGTTCTCGCGGAGAGGATTCGTACGGTGCCATTGTAGAAAAATCGTGCGGGCCCCTTTGACCCTCTGAATGACATTGTTCATTGTATTTTCCGCTTTTTTTTCTTATTTTTTGCATTACGACCTAGCGCCATACCGGTAGCCTTGATGGGTGTTGTATAGTGTTATAGTCTCATGATATGGTATAACGAGGATACATTTTTATTCTTTCGATATTTTTACCCTGAACGGGCGTTCTTGCCCAGAAGGGATTTTAAAAAGTGTGTTTTTTGGCCTAGCAAAAACCTTTTGCTCAACTGAAATTTTATTTTAACCGTTTTATTCTTTGGTAGGCAGTGGGGTTTTTAAAATTTTCTTTCGTAGGTTTGTCAACCGTTGTGTTATGTTCTTGCCCGATGATGGTTTTCTTCACGACTTTCTTTTTGCTTTTCTCTATTTATCGACTTTGGTTTTGTATCTACATAAATTTCGTGATTTTCACGTTATAGGACGCGTTATGGCGCTATTTTCGGCCCTGAAATACGAACCAGTTTTGCGGCGTATATATAGTTATATACTCTATGCCACGCTTTCAAACTTTAATAGAGCAAAAATATGAATTTTCAGTGGAGCTTATGAGTGCAGATGATGTTATAAATGTGGTAAATCTTCAGAAATGTAATTTTGAGGCTCACTATTTTAGATATCAAATTATTGCCAATAAGTTAATTGCCCAAAATTGACAATATTGGCAATGTTAGTGTGTTAGTATCACTTTTATGTATATATACTATGTCACGCAATGTGATCCAGATTGATGAAAAATGGACATTTTTGTTGGGAAGTGTGTTTTCGGGTCATGTTAGAAAAATTTGTTATTTTAGGCCTAATATTGCTGATTTTGTTCTTTAGTATCAATGTTATGTACCTATACGTGCTATACCACGCAAAGTGATCCAGATTAATAAGAAATGCGTATTTTTTGAGGATGTATTCGGGCCACATAAAAGGCACCGCATAATTTCAAAATTTGTATTATTAGTTCTTAAATTGGCGATATCGCTAATTTTAATTTATTGGTGTCAATTTTATATATAGATATCAGGGAATAACCTGATCAGAAATTTACCGGAATCGGAACCGTCCATTTAAACCGGAACCGGAACCTGATCTTCGAAATTTATATATAGTAAACAGATGAAGGAAGAAATGAAGGTATAGTGGATTTAAAATGTATTAAAAATAACTTTTACATTAAACTTAATGTATTGAGATGGCATTATTGCCTTTCTGAAACTTTAAAGAGACTGAGGAAGCTAATAATGTTTATTCATCGATCAATGTGCCGGTTTTTGGATACCCGGAGCAAAAAAATGCCTTCCACTATATATACACCATTGCGTATACTGCGTCAAATTGAATGTGCTTGCAAAGCTGGGAGCGTAGAATACACACTTTCGTTCTGACTCCAGCCGCCCCCCTTTACGACACATACGTTTGTTACATGTTCTGCAGGAAACTTGAAATTATTTGTTTATATGATTCTAAGAGAAAATAATAGATAGAAGGTAATTTTCTGATCAGTGGTTAGAGACACTGCTTAGGCTAGCGTTGGACAAACAGTGCCCGTCAGTTAGATGATAACTTTCTAATCAGAATGCTATAAATGAGACAAACTGTGATGCTGCTCGCGCAGTTTCAATAAATACAGTCCATTGCCAAGAACGCAGTTTCTAGCTGCGTTGCAAATAACGTTAGTTTACTTCAATTTAGACTGATTTACCAAGATTACAAGCGCACTTTCTGGTGCTTGACACAATTTATAAAATGGGTATTTTTGTTGGGAAGGGTATCTTCGGGCTACGTTATATTCATCGCAATCACAGAATATACAAATTTGTCATTTTTAGGTTTTCCAATTTTTGGCCTTGTGGCATTAATTTTATGTGGTATTTTTGTTTCATTTGTAAGGTAGTGATTTAAGTGGCTAAAACGGCTTTCCGTCGGAAATTTTACTTTCTACGAAGATATACTACTCACAGATCGTCAAAATTGTAATTTTAGGTCCTAAAAGTATGAATACTGATTTCGTCTATTTAGGTTTTTATCAGAACTATATCCAATGTCAAGGAAATGGGATACAAATAACGAAATATAGCTTTGGAGCGGCGAATTTAGCTGCCGATAATATAGCTTAGCAATAATCAGCGTCAAACCAATGTTTTTTCCATTTTATGACACAAAAATAAACATTAGCATTAATTTCTTCGTTATAATCTACGTTGTTAAAAATGTCCTCAATTTAACAAAAATCTATGAAGCACCTTAGAGGTTTCTTTCATCTTGTTCATCGTCATTTTAGCGACTGAAAGCATTACCTATTAAACATGTTTATTTGGAAAAATGTAATAATGTAACAACTGGGGTTTGACTCATAGGGTGATTTTAGCAGCTGGACACACGAGTATTTATTATTTTGCATTTATTATCGACAAAATTTGCTATACTTAATATCTGTTAGAAACTATCTACTACCAATTTTGACCTATTAATGTTACGGTACGACTAAATTATAGTTATAATAATAATAATAATAAATTATACGTAGCCTATTCCAGGGATGATTTTAGCGACTGGATGCATGATTGAAAACATTAATTACGACCAAAATTTGAAATATTTATCCTCACAATGAAAGGTGCACAACAGGGATTTCACCTATAAGCTAATCCACCATAAGTTTATCTATTTAATTTTAAAGCGTTTTTCCAAAATACCGGAAGTGCGTTTTTCCAAAATACCAATTAAACCAAAGCATTTTTCCAGTGCATTTGTATTTACAAGCAAAAAACACTTTTCCCAGCACGAGTTTTTTTAACCCATTCGATGTATTATTTCCTTCTAATCAAATGCGAATAGTAGTAATTAGCATTTTGCCAATACAACTGGTCGGTAGTGGAACTACATTTGTGAGCGGAGCTTGGGCTGTGGCATTACGAATGTACTCAATTTTATGTTCTTGTAACTACATTGCATAGGGCATAGGTCTTTATCATTGGTAAAAATATTATATTTGAATTCTTCGACCCAAAAACCCTATAATGGTTTGATCGAAACGATTCTATTTCAATAACAATAACACACATTTAGCTAATTACTAATTAACCACTCAAAATTTTTTAATCCCAATTATCAGGTGCGCACTCTGACATGATAGGCTTTCAAACAAAAAAGTTTTTTTAAAATCTGTTCATTGGTTCTTGAGATCCGTCGGACCGAACGAACGGACGGACATCGATCTTTTTACTCTCAGACAGAAAATAAAAACGCTTCGCCGACCTCCGCTCAATAATTTATAAATTTAAGATGTGCACTCTTCCATTACAAGGGTTTTCCTTGTCGCTAAGAGCAGTTATCTATCTAGTAAATGCAGTCTATTTGTACCCTTTCGTTATACGCTAAACTCGCTGACCATGTCTTATGGGTCAAAATGGACCAGGCGTCACATTGTTTGAATTTGGACGTCCGTGTATTTATCTTTCGCAACCTATATTTTGATGGAGACCACCATGAATCCTTTCATAGAGTGCTATAATTTTGTTTTCCAGCTTTATACCAAGTTTAAACATACCACAAAAAAGTAAAAATTTAAAATTATTTTGCTTGTTGGCGGTGAAGTATTTGATTATACGGATATTTAACCTGTTAAATAAGTTTTCCAAATTTCACCACTTTTCGAGTATCGATGTATGTATAATAGCAATCGATCGTGTCTATAGGTTTTCGGGGTTGGTAAATACGATAACAGCAATTGTATTGGT
The DNA here is from genome assembly GCA_030248225.1 of Trileptium ribeirensis. Lineage (NCBI taxonomy): Eukaryota > Metazoa > Nematoda > Enoplea > Enoplida > Thoracostomopsidae > Trileptium > Trileptium ribeirensis. Next base: position 31,446 of record JASANE010018345.1, on the reverse strand, counting down.
GTAGTATGTGTCTTAAGAGCCCTAATACTGAAAAATCACTCGTCAAAAATAATTTTTTTAAAGTTTGTTATTTATAAATTTCAAAAGATTTTGTCTTTTTGGTCATTGGAGGAAGTAACAAAAAGATCTTTGGTGTTGATATATCACTAAAATGAGCGTAACGCTGCAATGATGTATTGTTGGAGTATCATCGCTATCATGGAACTTTAAGCGAGCTTAGAGACCTGAATTTTGAAAGACAAAATAGTCAATAAACGCAGGATACTTACACTCGTTCTGTTTCCCCTCGCTTTGCGAGTTATTAGTATATAACACTGTTAGTATGAATCTTAATTTTAGGCGAAGATGGAGCTGGTGTGCAAATTGACCTGAATTCTGAAAAAGTTCAAACTGCAAATAGCAGATATGGGTTTAATGTTGCCGCAAGCGATTTAATTCCTCTCAACAGATCAATCCCTGATGCACGAGACCCAGAGTAGGTATTCAAATGTGTTATTTTTATTTTTTACTTCGCCATGTTCCTGACTTTCCTATTTGGGGATAATTACTAGGGAGATACAACCATAGGGCCTTGGTTACGGCGTCGAATTTTGTAAGAATATGATGGGATATTGTGCTTCTAACGGTAATTTCGACACTTCTAATTCAAAAATTTTCTATATTTTGTGTTTTCAAAATTTATTTTCAATACTTTACTAAATGGTTAATAAATCACGTCTCAAACGCTGAGAAAGGAAACAAGTTGATGGCTTACAAAACTGACATTTTTACGTAATTTATGAATTCTAGTATACGAAGGGAAATTTAAAAAATTACCATTTTTGTCCAATCACATCAAAAGATGTCAAGGAGCCACGCCGCTAAAACCTCCAGCAGTACAGGGGCTTATTATTTTTCATAATTTCTAGTATATATTTAGTCTAGCATTCTTAGATTCTATATGTCATTAGTCATGTCATGCTATGGATTTATCACTTGTATAGGTGGAAAACTATACACTAATAACGATCTGGAGACATTTTTGTATGCTCGGTTGCTCTCATTCATTAAACAACGCATGTAGTTAACTCTCTTCTCAGACAAACAATACATGTTGTGGTTGTTTGTTTTGGTTTGGGTTGTTTTTTGTTTGTTTTTGTTTTTTTTTTTGTTTTTTTTTGTTTGTGGTGTGTGGTGTGTTGTTTTTTGGTTTTTTTTTTTTTTTGTGTTGTTTTTTTTTTTTTTGTTTTTTTTTTTTTTTATTTTTTTCCTCTTCTTCCCTAAGATCCCAGGATTTCGACCTCCACAACGTCATGTCGCGCATGTAAGTTTTAAGGTCACCCAGTTCATACCCTTCAGGTAGTTTTATTGGTGATTAAAAACTGATAATCCATCGTGATATGGTAGTTCCCTGTATTTGCTTGACATTTTTCATTACAGAGCAAAAAATAGCCAAGATTTTCCTTTACTAGTTTTTAATCGTAATTAAACGTTAAGTTTTATTATTTTAATTCGATTAAGACGACATGGGGGACTGACGCAGCCCTCCCCGGATGCCCCCCCCCGGATTTCCTTTGACAGTTACAGTACTTTAGGCGTGGGTGTTCGTTTGGTTTGTGCGTGGCTTCTTGTGTTTCTGCTTTTTTTTGGCTTGCGTGTTATTTGCCTTCTATGGTGTTTATTTATATATTTATTGGTTATATAATATCTCCTATGAATCGAGTATTCTCATCTCTAAAAATCTTTATAATGCGCATACATATATCGCTATTGTTTGGGACATGTTGAAGTGTGTATAGTCTATGTATGTCGTTCCGATGATGCTGATAATTGAATTAGTCCTTGTTTTCTCCAATTTACAAATTACTGGGAACCTTTAATCAATTGGGTGGATGCACCCATAAGTACGTTTAGTTCACCCAGGTATAATTTTGGTAAATTTGGAGAAAACAAATTCGTGTAATACATGTTGGCTTCTTTGCTTGTTGTGTTGTGGGCTTTTGGTTTGTTTTTTATCTGGGGTGGGTGCTTTTTGCGCGTGTTGTGGGGTGTCTGTTTTGGTTGTTCGTTTGTTTGGGTTCTTCGTTGTTTTTGCGGTTGTCTCTCGTTTTGTGTTAGTTTTCCTATGTTATTTAGTTTTCTATAGTCTTCGTCTAGTATATATTGTTTTTGCGTTGTGGTTTTGCGCGTGGCTCTTATTTTTTGTTTGGATGGTTTTTTTTTCTTGTATCTGTCTTATTTGTGTGTGTTTTGTGTTTGTTCTTTCTCGCGTTTGGTGTATTTTTTTTGTGTTTGTATTTTTATGTTTTTTTGGTGTTTGTTGGTATCTATTTCTTTTGTCGTGCTTGTTGTTCTCCTAGTATTATCCTGTGCGGTATTTTCTCTTTTTCTTTTTTTTGGCGACTATTTACACATATTTTATGTTCTTTTTCAATCCCCCTCCTCTCTGTTGCGCGGGGGGGTGTGCGTGTTTTTGTTTTTGTCTTTCTTCGTCTCTCTCGCTTGTTCTGTGCGATGATCTCCACAATCTCTTGCGTTGCTTTTTGTGATATATACCAAACTTTTTTGTATCAGCAGTTCAGTCTGTTCGGGAACTGACATGCGTGGCAGCCGTTGTATACGTTTGTGGTTTTACACGTTTCTTTTCAACATGTTCCCAAACTAATAGCCGCTTATTTGGTTATATTGTTGGTTTATGCCGCCATTTTTATTAAAGATTTTTTTGTAGATTTGATTGGTCAGGTCAATACTTCGATTTCATATTGTGGTGCAGATATATTATTTATATGACCGGATGTTTTAGAATATATAGTTAATGTCAAACGTACCATTTTGTATTTGGTAAGGTGCCTTCTAAATAACAGTCTCTGCAAGCCGTCTAATATAATAATTATTGCAGGTGTAAATTTTGGCACTATCCTCAGAAGTTGCCGACTGCGACTGTAGTAATCGTGTTTCATAACGAAGGCTGGACCCCACTTCTTCGCACCGTTGTGTCGGTTCTAAATCGTTCACCAACTGAACTTTTGAAGGAAATTCTCTTGGTCGACGATTTTAGCAAACATAGTAAGTTTAGTATCTGTATGGTTGTTTTAAGACATTTATTGTGCGTTGGAGTGTTTGTACCAATGTTGATACCTTTTGTGTTTCGCTAGATAGTAGATAGGTACTTTAGTAATCGGGCCCTGTTGAGCTTGACTTCTGTTCCAATATTTGTAGCAATGTTGATGCCTTTAGTGCTGCAATACTGACTTATCCCTAGGTGGTTAGAGGTGCCATGCGTTCCAAGTCCCCATGTTCGTCTTTTAATTACCCGAAACCTTATGTTTTCTGTGCACTAAATATTTTTCGATACTTATTACTACCACATTGCTCAGATGAAACAGGCGAAGTGGTAAAGTAAAAAGTAAAGCAAATTTGCCATATAATAAATTTTTATTTTCGCCAATGTTTTTGCTCCCACTGATATATGAAAAATCATAGATACAGTTAACTCAGTGATGCAGTGGGGAATACATTTTCATCGCATTAACGCGCGAAAGGACACAGGCACTACACGTGGTCAACAGATAAAATAATCTTAATGCAGTTTGCAAGCTTTTAGTTTCCTGAAGAGCTTTTTATAACTCAAAGAGTATTACATAAGAACTGAGCAGGATGTTGTGGAATTTAGACTCAGACGTTTATGTGCAGTAAAACGGAATGAATTTTAGGGAGTATTTTGGCTTGAGGAGTATTCAGAGAGTATTTTTACTGGTTATTTCAGTTGACTAGGAATAGTAAATGTATCATCTTATTTAAGTGCGCTATGTTATGTATTGCTAATTTATCGTTGTCTAACCGAAGCAAGCTGAGCTTGTGTTTCTGCCTAGTGACAAAGTAAGAACATTTGTATGCTCATGTCGAACCGGTATCTCATTCATTTCTGATTGCATGTAAAAAAATTGTGTGAAAGAAAATTCAATTATGTTTAGCATGTTTTAATTCATCCATTTGTGTGAATGTAATTTGTTTAAATAGAAAAAATATTACTGAGTAGGTATTGCTAATACGTTGTTAAGTTAGAAAATATTGTCGAATTTAGCTTCGTTGAGTTCATCATTCATAATTCTGCTAGTGTTATAATATTAACTGTAAACTGCTTCTATAGTGTAACATATATAGTTGCCCGTTGAAGTTAAAGTACCAAGTAAGCGATAGTGGTGGAATAAAATGAAACAAGCTTTTAACTGAATGAAATAGCGTAATTTTTCAAGTGTAATAGTCTATCCAAACGCGAGGTAGAATCAATATTTTGATTTTGTGTCCTGTTTATGAACCAACACTTTTACCAAATGTGTTCGTGCTTTTGCATTTATTCTTTATAGTTGTGCACATTTCCTTTTAGGTCACCTAAAAGAGCAGCTAAACGAAGAAATTAAAAAGTATGACGGTAAAGTTCGTCTAATACGAAACAAAAAACGTGAAGGTCTTATTGGTTCGCGCAGCATTGGAGCCAAGGAAGCTTGTAAGTATCAATCGCAAGCAAATTTTTGATGTTTTTATTACATAGCATGGTTACAATATCGGCTATATGTCCTTGGACTTGCCTACAGATAGGAGAGATTAATTCTACAATGTTTTAAGTGTTTAAGTTATTTTGCACATAGCTTATAGTACGTAGTTATAATACAATGACAAGTTTATATTAGAATATTTGTGGCGCGTTTGCATAAAGTGTGTTTTTAACAACGCAGGACCAGGAGAAATTGTTTTCTGTTACGGCCTTCGCATTTCGGAATGTCTAAGTCCGACGCGCTGCAGCTATTTTTAAACAGCTTCTGTGCCACAACCGTAATATTGAAATATCCTGTTCGGTACAGAAACGTGCATTAGTAACTTTCTTGGATCAGCTGAAAGTCGTGGGACATATTAGCATATAACATGATTGTGTTATGTAATTTGTAACTGGCGTTGCAAACATGGCTAATAGCAGCAACTTAATTGGGCCTCTGTGATCGGTTTGACAAACTTTTTCCGTTTTGTTAGTGCATTCGCTACTATACTTTGCTACATAATAATATGTACAGAAACTTGTATAGGACTGAAGCCATACGTCCAAGAGAAGCATCTATTTTGATAAATTGTGAGTAATTTAGTATTTCTCTTCACACAGATTATGTATACATCCGTTTATTTGTTAACAGTTATGATTCAGGAAACTTTTTATTGTATTGTATTATTATTGTACTTCCTGTTGAGATGTCCGCTAATCGATTTTGTAGCAACTCAACTGGTTGTTTGATATTGGGAATGGAAAACAATACGTTAACTACAGTTACTTAATACTGTTCCAGATGGCGACGTGGTAGTATTTCTCGACGCTCATTGCGAAGCAGGCATTAATTGGTTGCCGCCGCTTTTGGCACCAATAGCGGACAATCCGTAAGTGAAAGTTAATGTAATGTGTTAACACAACTCATGGTGGAAGAATCAAAAGATTATCATTTTCAATTTTGATTTAGATAAAAATAGACATTTATTTTAGAATGAAGAACAAACTATTAAAGTATGATCATTATAAATTCTAATCTGAGTTATCAAAATGACTAAATTGCGATTAGTTGGTTGCTATTTATTTAGAGTTTATTACGATATGTATGCCCTGAATTACATGGATCATATCCAATACTGGCAAACAATACTTAAACGTATACATGTGTATGTATATGCGTTTCGACACGTAACATCATCCGATTCGAATGCGATAAAATTGTCGATGCTCTATGGTTTCGAATGCAGTGCGAAAACTCTATTATGTAATAGAGGTGCGAATCGTATCGGATCGAACACAATCATAAAAAGCCATGCAGTGCGTTATGAGAGCTATGAAGTAAATTTTAAACAACACATTTAGTAGCTACATTATCACATAGTGCCAGGCGACGAACTTAAATCGCTTTCTTCCGTTGAACTGCAAAAACACAAGCATTACGTATTACAAAAGTTGTTTCTTTCCTCCTGTCATTTATAAACCAATGTACGAAATACAAATGAATATATACTCGGCGAAGCTACCATCATGCTGAACATACATGGTATATGTATAAATTGAATAAAATTGCTAAAATATATTAAAAATAATTATTATGTACATATTTCATGATATAGAACGATTGCTATGGAATAATTGTGTACATACTTCGTGATAGGAACGATTAGGTTGTGATGCACAAAAAGTTCCAAGTTATGTCAACCTACCTAATCGTTCCTATCACGAAGTATGTACATAATTATTCCATAGTAATCGTTCTATATCACTAAATCTATCTGTAGCTTCAATATCAAAAATTTCTCGCCTTTACTTTTTAGAAAAGTGATGACTGTTCCGTATATCGATGGAATTGATATGAACACGTGGGAGTACCGAAAGCAGTATGCTTACTCAAGTTCAGGTTTCTAGATTTACTTGAAGCTTGATGTTTTTAAACACGTTCCGTTTTTGCTTCTTGGTACGTCAAATGCGTTGGTCATGCTGATATAAGTATATCAATAAATAACTTCCACAAGTGCAAAATTCATACAAATCCACCGAAAAATAACATTCGTCACTGAAATCGATATTCTTGAAATATATCTAAATCTTGTCTTGGAATATAATAATTATGGTAGATTTAGTATGCTTAAGCGCATCTTTGGTGTGGCAATGTATCTAGATAGTACAGATTATGATTTATGGCAAAAATTTAAAGTATAATATTCACTTCTTAGTAACACTTGTAATATGATTTGTCACGGTTATATGTTTTCTTGAAAAATAACGCTCCTCACAATGACCGGTCAAGCGTGGTACACCAGCAAGGGTATTGGTATCAAGAAGTGTTGCAAGATGTGTTGACACGGATATGTAAAATATAGAGACATTGGGAATTATTGACATGCCCAGTTGATCCGATTTCATATCTTGTATAGTTTAAAATATGGTGTGATTAGAATAATCGTGAGTCCACCGTCCCTCTGTAGTTTCAGCAGTTATTTCGTACCATCTACAATGTTATGTCAATGTGGATAATTTTCTCAATATTTCTCATCATGCTCTAAATTGCCATCAGTAAGAATGTATATTCGCTCAACTTTTTATGTATTGTTACTGTTTGAATATTTGAATCGTTTTGGGTCTATCAAAACAGTCAAAATTTTTACCACGTATATTCCTGAAATTTGTAACTTTTATATTTGAAGTAATTATTGTTGTGTCAGGTAGTTTTATGTCATTCGTTAATACCGTCAAGTGTTTGTATTATGGTTGCTTGAATAATATTCATTATCAGATAATTATCAAAACATTATTTTTGATATATTTGGAAAATAATGTGTTTAGGTTTATTTCGTGGAATATTCGAGTGGGGTCTGCTTTATAAAGAGAAAGAACTGCCTGAAGTAGAACGCAAACTTCGAAAGCACAAAACGGAGCCTGTAAAGTACGTTCATTCTGTTAGCTGAGTATTTGAGTATTGTCTAAAATATTTTGTCTGTCTTGCCTCTCCATCTGCCGAATCTTTTACCAGAGGACATGGGAAATTTCATATGGCACTTAAAATTACTTAAATTCTAGTCACCTGATGCAATCTTTTATTTGCTTGTTTAAATATGCAGAAATTCCTAGCTAAATTAGTAATGAACCACTACTATATTGTTAACAAGCGCCTAGGTTGAACTACTGTACGCGTCCTTAACATATTAACGAGCGAGCAGTAAGTGAACCGCTAGCGAGATGTACTGCGAAATCCTGTGAACAGAAAGGAAACGTCTTAAAGTTGCGACCGGAAGGCGAGGAAGTAGCGGTTATTTTAGGGTATATTCTAAGTAGTACCAATGCCAATGCACTAAAATATAATGTAGTGGGTGAAACTGAGCATAATGAGCTTGGCAATGTCTGTTATTGGGTTTTTATGATGGCACGCGTAATTCAATTTTGGCTGGGCAGAGAGCGCAGTTTGAACTCTTAAAATCTATATCTGTACCTTTAAGCTAGAGACAATGACCGATTTCAACATCTTATCCCTGGAAAAGCGGGCCGAAGGGGCTAGGCTCGGGTCGTGAGGGTTCCGAAAAATTTTATTTGTTGTATCTAGGCAACCGGTGTAAATTTCTGACTCAAATTGGGCTTAGGTTGTAGAGCAAATGTGCCTCTATAAGACTGTATATATAATGAGTTGCTCCACGGGATTTGAGTCAAAAGGGGCTTTTAAATTGATCCATGAGACCCAAAATACACCAAAAACGGCAATATCTCCACAACTGCCTCAGCTATATGGGCGCTACTGGGCTCATTATATAGAGCAATTTGTTATCTATTTAATTATACTGTGAGTCTGTAAATGCGCAATAATCTGATACATGTTCTTTACTATTAAAGCTAGATTATTTCGTAACTTGATACTGAATACAGCAGTGTACGTCTTGCTAAATTGCATGTTCAGCACTCAGAATTCACCACCTTGGTGATAAGACAAGCTACTAGTTTTAGTCCAAAGCGGTGAGCACAATCTGCAGAACAACATGCAGGCGAAGTTTAACACTATATTGCAGCACATACCAACGGTTTTGAGCTGTAGGCACAACTATAACGTATTACTTACATTCTTTTAATGCAAGCACCATGCGTAGTAAATTCCAATAAGCGATGTGTGTTAAGCTATAAGCTCAAGCTCGTTTGCTTTATATCAAGTGATACTAATTAATCTACTTGTTTTATTGCTTGTTTATAAGCATGTCTAATGTCTGTATATTTTTGTCAGAGCACAGTTCTCGATCAGAGCAACCCAAAGGACTCGCGTTTAACATTGGACTAAATTCTGTACTGAGCTATTAGTAGTCGTATTATTAACTAATAATAGCCGAATGGCTTTAATTAAAGATTGATCAAAGTTCTGTATTTTAGTTTATACCTTCAGAGCTCCTACACACGCTGGTGGATTATTCGCGATTAGCCGTAAATGGTTTGCTCAACTAGGCTTCTACGATCCGGGCCTCAAAATTTGGGGCGGCGAAAATTTCGAACTATCTTTTAAGGTTCTGCTAAATTTATTATTTTGTAATATTTGTAATAATTGTAATTTTATTTTAAAAATTTACGGAAGTTGCTATATCTTTGTCAAACGTGCTGCTCAAAATTATTTACATTCTTACTGTTTTAGTATTAACATTAATAAACCTACCCCATTTAGAATTACAGAAACATTGAATACTTAAGGAAAATAATGATTAATGTATCTCATTCAGGCTGACAGAATCGCTGACAACCTAGAAAAAGCATCTATTTTTGTATATTGCTAGTAGATTTCGATGTGCATGGGCACGCTTGGAAAGAAATTGTCAGCTTGGTTTTAACTTTAAATATTTAAATACAAATATTTTCGATTAGCACTGTAAAATTGGAATGATTATTTGTACCTTTAAAATCATGATGATTATTGTGGGTTTATGAGCTACTAATTATGTATTCCATATTAATATTCACCGAATTTTTGATTGTCACGCCGATATTTACAGTCCCCTCTAAAAATGACTGCTGTTTGTTGAAGTTCGATGTTCGTTCGATTGTGTTCGATATCTGTTGGAACAGCCTTCCATCATAATGTTGATGTTAATCGAACGTGTAAATAAAAAAGTTAAAGTTAAAAATGTTCATATAAAAATGATGCTAATGTTGTTCGGTTCGAAAAATTTGTTGTTTCAGAAATGTTGTATGTTTGCTCGAAGCCAGTTCATTCGAAAACTGGCAGTTATTTCTGGCAGGGAGTGTAGCTGCTTAGCCAGTTTTGAACTAATCAAAATTTGCTCTCTTCTGTAGAATGATTAGAACGGGGTGTAAACATGTTTTAGTACACAGTTGTTCAGTATTGGTACTCGAAGCAATTGATTGTCGCTGTACGAACCTGTGATTTCGTACTTAAGGTTCAGCCGCCCACACCCCTGAAGAGCCTCATTCTCTTCCTTATTACATGGTCCGAACTTAATCCAGGTTCCATCAAAGATGTTTATATGTGCGAAGCCTGTCATCGAAGAATATCCTATGCTCAAAAATCAGTGCAATGTTCAACACGCTTCGATTGGTGCCATTTTCATAAAGCGAACAACTGCAGCCGGCTACCTAAACGCAACCACACGTCTGCTGCAAACTTCTGTTGTGCCAGCTGCGTAACTCCATCACCGGCTCGCACTCCACACCAATGCACACCAAACTGCTTTATAGTCACGCAATTCATCAAACTTTTCCAAATTATGAATATCAGAGAATCCGACTGAATATTAATCGCAGCTCTGCAGGAGACGAATCTGACATCAAAATCAAACGTTCCTTGTATATCTTACTTTGATGTGGTCAAATTAGGTAGAAAATACAATAGTGGATGCGGCATATCGTTCCTCATTCAACATAGTGTCAAATACACTGTCATCACCTATGACGCATTGGAACAACACGAACAAGTTTTTTGGAATCAAAACAGCCATCTCAACTATTTACCTGAGCATCTGGAACTTATACATACCCGCCGAGTTCATCCTGGACCATGGTTTTCAAAGCATCCATCGCACACCTACTAATAATTGACCAATGACTGAGTGACCTAAATGCCTACGACGAGTTATGGTGTATTTGTCAATCCAAGACGAACTTTTATTTCAACAACCTGGCGAAATCGACCGGACTGATTATGAAGTCCTCAATGGCAACGCATTAACCAGATTTCCCAATTCAGGGCAACCTGCATAGCAGACGTTTCGTTGGCTATCGCATCTCTGCTGACGTTAAGCGAATGGACAACGAAGATTGCACTCAGGTCCGACCACGTTTCTGCTGTAGTTTCCCATTGCAAGAAAAAACTGTCTACTCACACCCGCTTATTCATGAACTTTTCTAAAACAAACTAGAATCGTTTTACTTTGAACGGGCCTTCAGTCGTCTTCCTGATCCAGTAAATGATCGTGCAGGCGAAAAACTGCTCAAACGTATCAAAACATCACATACCATCCGACCGCTTCAAAATATTTAACTGCAAACTTCCATTCAGCAGCCGCAGCAATAACCAAGCAGCGCGATGACACCCGTGCTTTGGGGCTAGCATCAACAGTCAAATCGGGGTGACAAGTCAAATCAGAAACTTTAGTTGCTGAACGTAAACGTAAGCGATGGTATGAACACCTATATACGTTCAGGCGTACCACTAGCGTTTCAAATCTGTGGAACACCATTCGCTCAATCGACAAGGGCCCACAACATCAAACAAACATTTCCGTCGAAGAATTCTTCGACAACAAAGCAGCAGCATACCAACGAGATTTTCAAGTCAGTCAAGCTGCACAGCTCGTCAATAGCAACCGCTGTCGAAAAACCATCCCCCCTTGCCACTGAACGATGCCATAAGTTTCATTGCCATTCAAATTGTAGCAGCTATAAAGGAAGCTAAAGTACGCACAGCATACGGATACGACAGCATCTCTACAATACAGCTCGAACGTGTCCGTCTTAATGGTATAATTGCCTGCCTGTGCAAGCTGTTCAACATGTGGGTACGTCGACCAGACTTGGAAGAAAACGAGGCCATTGTGTCGTTAACGAAAGCCAACAAGGACGCCAAGCTTTCCGCCTCTTATCGCTCAGTACCAACGCTCGGCCAGCCATCAAAGTCATGGGGCGTCTATTATATGACTGCGAGGACAGCTCCGGTCAGTAGGGCTATACCAACACGGTTATACTAATGAGTTTCAACCAACGATGTTACCAGTTCGCACTTTCTTATTGCAGCTGAACCTCTCAATGGCGTTCGACATTGCTATACACTTAAAGCTACTCAACCTCTTGCTCCGTTCACCGTTACCAAAGGCTATGATCAGATGGCTTTGCAATTACTGAAACGGTCCACAATCAATGATTTTATTCCCGTCCATCTTTGTCAAAGCTCGCAACATCTGCCGGAGTGCCACAAGGTGCCGTCACGTAGCCAAAGCTGTTCATTCACTAAATTGGCGCCCTTCCACGATCTTCCGCGGACGAAACAAACTGCCACTAAAAATCTAACATTGTTTCGTTAATCTTCCTAAACAACTTCGAGCTTCTACTCATCAGGAAACCAAAGATACTCGAAGTAGTTCACGACACGATGAGTTACGAAGAGCACTTTAAAGTGCTAAAAATGCACAAGTTTAATGCTGTTCTCAAAGCCTGAGCAAGCAAGACCTGGGGATAGGACATGGAGGGTGTCACCGAATACTTGGTCCTTGTATGAGGCAGAACGGTCAGTGTGTCAAGTTGGAAAGATCTTTATAGCGTCTAAAGCGATGCCCTGTCGGTTGCCACCTGAAACCACAACGCGGTGGGTGTTGCTCATCTTCATCGTGAATCGTTAGTATTTGGATACCAGGTCGTGCCACCATAACAAAAAATTCGTCTCAGTCTGGCATCAAGAAGACCATCCAGAGCTGAAACACACCAGTGCTGCTCGACCACGCGTCATATAAAGGATCTTGTCCAGATCAGCGTCAACGAAGTCAAACTTTTACCAACAGTGATACTATAAGCCTTGAACAACTGGGAGCCGGACGTCGACAAATACACAGGAAGAAGTCGGAAACGTGATCATGATCTATACTGTCAAAGTTCTAAGACGTCCTACTCCATAGATTGATACGATGGAGTCGAGCCTTTCGAGGAATATTAGATCAAAACTGTCGATACTGCGCTCAGCCTACTCCATCCTGCTTAATTCCTACCGCTCAAGAATCGCTACGGAATTCAGAAATATCGGCGTTAAATGCCGTGATGGTAGCCATGATACCGCTTCATATGTTCCACTGTACACGAACCGCTACAAGCACGGAAATCAAAGATCCGTCGCTTAAACCGTAGTAGGTTGCGCAATCCTAGAGCTCCTGGTTTCCTAGAGTATCCGTCGTACAGTTATCCGCGAGCGAACATTTTTGTTCTACAATTTGGAAATTTTTAACGTAAAATTATGTTTTCCACGGACCAATTGCGAACGAACAACGAGCTAGCAGCGGTGAATTTGACGTCAGTACTGTATTAATGGAATTCATTCAGTTCATTTCTTTTTATTTACGCCACTAGCACGTTCGTGGAGAAAACAGTCGTTCCGTGCCTTATGATTATGCATGATCAGTTACCAATTTAAATGGTGCTTCAGCAGGTTCTGACATTCTAATACCTGATAAATTTCATTTATTTTTAAAAACTACTGCCGATGACCCTTAAAATTATGCTTTCATCTTTTGGTTTCATGCCATGACTATCTGATTTTGAAGAATAATTTCGATATAAAGTTGCAAGTGATTGGTTTAGATTTTAACTGTTCATCGAATCAAAGATATAGAATGTATATCGTACGCAATATGTACTCAGTCATGATGATAATTTTACAACAGAAAAGGTCAAACAATTTATAGCAATGCCTCTTTAGTGGTATTCAGCTGGTGCTGACTTTAAATTAAATGCAGTCCGTAGTTTTAGGTTAAATTGATTATTAGGTTCTAATGGCGTAAAAATAGTTATGTTAGAATTAAGTAGTATAGTTACAATTAGAATTAAGTTCTCTAAAGTTGAACGAAGATAGTTCGACTTTAATCGTTTTCGTTTAAACGAGAGCCAATTGTTTGCCATAACTGTAACTATGATCGATCGCGTTAAAATAAAATAAAAATTAATAAAAAATTTTAGCTTGCGTTTAATTTAACGAATTCCGTTTTAATCGAAGATCGTTCTATTGTGATATCTTTCGATTTCGTATGTGTTCGATGAAACATGCACTTAATTTATTGTGACTGTAACTGAACGTAATTATTGGCATTTGTTATCCAAACGTTCCCAAATTAGATTTATATTTTAGATATGGATGTGTGGTGGTGGTGTCTTCTGGATTCCATGTTCGCGTGTGGGTCATGTCTATCGTAATTTTATGCCTTACGACTTTGGCGGCCTCAAAGGGCCAATCGTCTCTGAGGTACGAATGTCTTCCGTATTTCGTAACCGACAGCTTACTGTTACATAACCGTAATAGCTTCCTATTACATAACCGAATAGTGTAATAATTAGTGAAAAACCGTAATAATACCTTTTTCAACAAATTTTATGACAGCTAACCTAGTTCACATTGATAAAATTGGATTTTTGAAAAGCGCCATAAAATTCGCACTAAAAGGGAAATTTCTGTAATTATTTGGTTTTTGCCACATTATCTTCAAACTAGAAAAATGAATGTAAATGTTGAAAATTTTGGCAATTTTTGCAATCTATATGGTCATTATTTATGCTGTTATCATTTTATTAGGGTTTCAGGGTTTTTAAAATATTTTAAAATTTCTGCATTTTGTTTTAATTTTTATAATAAGTTTGGGTTTTTAAACGAATTTGTCCCTTCGTAACTTTTGCTATTCGCGGTGCATGTTGGAAATGTTCTCTCCAGTGCATAACCTCAAGCTTTGAATCTACAATACTCTTCTCGCTACTGTTTTAGAATTTACTTACTCACACGTTGTAGCTTGCAGCGTAGTAAATACGAAATATTACGATACGCCAGGACAGTAGGCGATATTTGCTTTTGTCACCGCTGTTAACTAAGGCGTAAGAGTTCGCGTAGAAAATAGTTGCCTGAATATAAAATGTCTTAGTTTTCGAGAACACCTGCTATTGAGATATTTCGAGAAAAGTCGAAAACTCTAAGTACTGCTGTACTATTAGTAAAATTTTGCATGTACAAAATTAGTTTCGTTAAAGGAAGATCCTTAGGGGACAGAATTTTGCCATGCTCGGAGTCGAGCCAAAAAAGCTAAATCAATGAGGGCCATGGTGGAGTTCCAAACTTTGAAAATAAATGTCCGAGCTACTCTCGCCTTACAAAATGAGCCTCAGAAGATCCATATATTTTCATTGGTTACGGAGATATGATGTTTTCGTATAATTTTGGTCTCATGTGCCCTTCTAAAAATCTATTTCGATCATTATCCTATATCCAAAGGTAAACTTGTGCAATAGCTTATACTATTTTATGGGGCCTTAATTGTTGTACAAAGTTAACCTGATTTGACTGAAATATGGTTTGTTTAGATACAATCAAAAATTGTTTTGCCGAACTTCAGTTTGACTCCACCCACCTGGACCCATTTTTGCTGAGGCAAGGAGTTAGAATCCATTTCGCCCATAAGTAAAAACATGAATGGCGATTTTCATTTTAGGCTTTCATTTGAGCTATGGCGCGAGATGACTGGTCGTTGCGAATTTGAGTTATAGATGCCACATTAAAAAATCCTTAATCCGACAGTTCAAAATTTCAACACATGAAAAGTAAAGATTCTTCGTTAACCCTCAAATTTTGAGACCACCCTGTCAAAATTTGATTAGCTTAACTCATATATTGACGGATGAGAGCCTTTATAAATTTTAACGTGGTGCCCAGTGCCATATACCACGAGTTGTAGTGCTTTTGATATGCATATTTTATTGTTGTATTTCAATCATGGTTACATTTTTGACTGCAATACAATAATTATTGTATATCCAATGTTTTATCATTCCGGTAAAATATTTTTTTGATAATACACAATACGTGCTGTGTTATAGGTCGTATGATTTAATTTCTGCTGTATAGCACATTTTTATAAAGTTGACTAACATGTTGCATATTATTAATAAAAATTTGCGTCCATGTCAAATTCCGAGTACGAAAATTTATCATGGTACTACGAGTTTCCCACATTATTGCCATGACAGAAATAATTTGAACAAAAATAATGTATCTCAACATACATACCAGGGAGTAACCGGAATTCCGGCTCCGGCGAAAATCGTGTTCCGGTTGCGGTTCCGGCAAAGGGCAAAAACCATACCGGAACCGGAATTCCGGTTTAAAAATTTTGTTTGAAATTTTTCACATTTTTGCTTCATCTGTGATCCAAACATATGTAATATATATTATACAATGATCAAACTCCAATACAACCGAGCCAAAGAAAAGATTAACTAACCAATTTGCCGTGTGAAACGTAAGTAGGGCACATAATTTTAGCAGGAATTTTTCATAATTACCTGCAGGAGTTTGTTAAATCAAAGCCAGGTCGATGCTTGTAGCAGCTATTTTGCACATCCAGAAGTCTGTGGGATACATTTGAATTAAACCGGTCCAACTCGGTAACAGAGTGTGGCTTACGCAGAAGTACTTAGCCTATGCTTGGCTAACATAAATTGCGTCAAGCACCAGCCGGTGCGCTTTAAACTTTGTAAATCAGGTGAAACTGAAGTAACGTTATCTGCAACGCAAGCAGAAACTGCTTCCTTGGCAATGAACTGTATTTATTGAAACTGTGCGAGCAGCATCACCTGTGTGTCTCATCTATAGCATTCTGATTAGAAAGTTATCATCATTATCATCTAACTGACGGGCACTGTTTGTCCAACGCTAGCCTAAACAGTGTCTCTGAACACTGATCAGAAAATTACCTTCTATCTATTATTTTATCTTAGAATCATATAAACCAATAATTTTAAGTTTGCTACAGAAGAACATGCAACAAACGTATGTGTAGTAAAGGGAGGCGACTGGAGACAGATCGAAAGTGTATATTCTACGCTCCAAGCTTTGTAAGCACATTCGATTTGACGCAGTATACGCAGTGGTGTATAGTGGAAGGCATTTTTTTGCTCTGAATGTCCAAAAACCGACATATTTGATCGATAAATAAACATTATTAGCTTCCTCAGTCTCTTTAAAGTTTCAGAAAGGCAATAATACCATCGCAATACATTAAGTTTAATGTAAAAGTTATTTTTAATGCATTTTAAATCCACTATACCTTCATTTCTTCCATCATCTGTTTTACTATATATAAATTTCGAAGACCAGGTTCCGGTTCCGGTTCCGGATCCGGTTTAAATGGACGGTTCCGGTTACTGGTTCCGGTTCCGGTAAATTTCGGTTCCGGTTATTCCCTGATACATACATATCTGACATGTCCACAACCCTCCGAAAAGTCGGAGGCATCTTCAAAAGAAATTATAAAATCTGGTGAGCGAATTTTTGTTCTATACATATTGTGTACATATTTTCATGTATACACCTGTAACTATCGTACAAATACTGTCAGGTTATAATATTGCGTTTTAGCATTAGAAACAGCAGTAATTAATATTTAAAAATATGTAATTAGTGTGCAAAAACATGAATTTCGGGACTTTAATAAACGGGTTTACCTGAACATGGGCTTCTGGCGTGTGGGGAGACGAACAAGGTGTTCGAAATATGGAGCACCACCACATACCCCCTAACCCGGACGTTGACAGGACAACATTTTAGGTTGATGTGAAAAAGTAAGGATTACTGTTATATAATTTGATACTGTATTTTAACAAAGATAAAGCAGCACTAGTTGTTGCAACTACTCAAATTTAGTTATTAGTGCGTACATTCTTTCCCTGAGCTTCCCGTGCTTCTTTGTCCACCTGGTTCTTTGTTTATTAACTGACTTTGATATTTTGTAAAAATTGCATAGTATGGCTCTCCACCGCAACAAAGTATAACCCGCGGGAACCTGAAATGTCTGGACAAGAGTTTCCCCAGGTTAGCTAGGGTTAAACCGTGTACCGCACGTCACCGGGGGTCTTGTAATTGAATTTTATCGTTTATTACTTTATAACATGTCGTTGCTTTAGATGCATTTTTAGTCAAACTGTGTATTTCAGCAGGTGGCACACCATTTGGCTCGAAAATTTTTGACGAATAATCAAAATAAAATCAGTAGTTCTAGTAGCATGTCTTATTACCAAGGTTGTAAATTTCGGTTGTTGAATAACATAAGTTAGAGTGATATACACAGCTATACTAAACGTCAACCTACAAAATGAGCCGAATATCAGCCATGTTGCATGAATAGTTGAGGATATATACGTAGTAAATTATCACTAGATTCAATCCGGTCAGCCAAACTTGGGTTATGTGTGTCACTCTAAAAACATAATAACGGATCTTTTCAAATTTTGCCGCTGGTCGTTTGGTAACAATTCACTTCGCTCATTTTACTCACTGCAGTCAAAACTCAGATTTTGTTGTAACAGTTTTGTTAGGATGATTATTTTTGATGTCATCCAAAATATATATTGGACAACTGCGGAATTCTGGAATAATTTGAAAATCTTGTGACCTTGTTGAGAAGCGTGTGTGTATTTTGATAATACATTCTGTATCGGCTTTGCTTTATTATTCTAGAATTACAAACGTGTAGCAGAAGTTTGGATGGACGAATATAAAGAATACTACTATCGACGTGAGCCCTTTATCCGCACGTTTGACGTTGGGAATCTGAGTGCTCAACATGCGCTGCGCAAAGAAAACAAATGCAAATCGTTCAAATGGTATATTGAAAATGTCGCCTATGATATGCCTGATCAATATCCTTTGTTGCCAGAAAATCTTCATTGGGGAGAGGTGTGTGAGCATTGTGAGCATAAGTGAGACATATGATTTGTCTGCCGCAATGTCATAATGCAATAAATATAAAAGCCTTTGCTTTTCGCAAATTACAGACTTTGTGTGTGATTTGAAGCTGCCAATACTTACATACCACTAGCAAGTTTCTGATTGGAACAACCGCGAAACCATGTTGTTACGTCACTTTTTTAAAGGTACATCCACGACTGTTGGGTACTATAACTCATGAGTTTTAGTGACCATGTTATAAATGAAACAAATTATGTTTTGCTTCACCTTAGTGATATGCCATCCACATTGAGTACTCTTGTATGATTGACAGTGTTAGTTTATAAAGTATAGTCGCTTTAAGATTTATTCAAAATTCCTCGAAAATATTATGGACCAAAAAATTGCAGATCTTTGAATGTGCTTGCGCTATCCCGACCGTATTTCTGCCCGAAATGGCTTTAGCCCTTCGAGAGGGAATTTATGTATTTCGTGGAGCAAGCTAACAGTTTTCATTTATGGTGGGTTGCGCAGTTTCGTTGTGTGCAAGGTGGTGCTTTGCTTAACGTTTAACCCGTTTAATGTACTGCACCGCTTCACGATTTGACGTGCCTTGAGCTTGCACGTATCGTAACCACTAGTTTCACAACTATTTTTGAATATATATACGGAGTTTAGTTTTTGAAACGAGCAGCGAAGAATTCTGACTGGGCCAGTGTGATGAATTTCGGCGGTTCTCAACTTATTTGGTGTGTCACGCGTAAATTAGGTTTGACTGAGTGGATTAACTCGTGAATTGGCGTAAAACCATTATTTGTGCTTTTTAATTAGACGCATCAATTACCTCAACATCCCCTGAAAAAACTGGCCTGAGAGGTTTAAATCTTGTTGAAAATGGGCCCGACAAAACATGTTATAGATTGTATATCTGCAAATGGTGCAGATATTTTATAAGTAAAATGCTTTGCTACATCGGTCGTTTACGATGCTGTATTTTGTTTCATAAGGGGTTTTAAATGGGCCCGCGAGACCCGAATTTTGCTAAAGTCATCGTGTTTCATAACCACTTCGGTTGCTTTCTTTATGATTTTGTATTACGATTCCTAGTTGTACAACAGTATTGAGCTGCATTCTACTGTGTTAGTATTGTCGTTATTTACGCTGCGATTTAGTTCAAACTGGTTTTTGGAGAATAAAAAAAGAAAATGGCAATACCTGCGCAGCCGATCGAGCTATACGGGTGTTATTGGTTTCATTAAGTAGAGCAATCAATCTTCCATGTAGCTGCAAATGTTTGCTGCTATTGTTATTATTCACGTTGCAGGGATATCCCACAAAGATTTTTGAATTTGGCTAAAATACACGAAGCAGTCATATCGCCATAACCGTTCGAGCTATAGTCCCGGGCTGAATTAACTGCACAAAAAACACGCGCACAAGAACACGGATGCATGTAAAAGCGTTTAACGTTTAAACGCTTTTGCGTGTGCCGGCTTGTCCGTATGCAGCCAATTTATCATGTGACTGTATATAAGGTGTTATTTATAGAGTTCATTTTATATCTGTGTGATGTCTATTACTATGATGGTTTCCTATGTGGCATGGTTGGCACATGATGGGATTTAAATTTGGCCGTACTGCCCAAAATCCTCCAAAACTGCAATATTTCCGCAACCTCTAGAACGATATGGTTATATTGGACATATTTTGAACAGTAATTCAGCATTTGTTTTTACCTACCTCATAATTAACGACCTTGGTGTGAGACAATTTACTATAATATGCTTGAATGGCATGTATGAAATGTGATTCGGCTCGGCAAACACTGTATTTTGTTTACAGATGCGAAACGACTACAAAGCAATTTGTCTGGATATTAGACTGCCGGTTCCGGCGGCAGTTGTGGGGTCGCTATGTCATCACGGCGGAGGAAATCAAGTACATTGTATTTTGTAAAACAGAAGTATTATTCTTATCGCAGAACAATCAAAATCACGGCTTAGTATCTTGTAAACACAATTCTGTGTTTGTTGTATATCGGCACACAGCAAAACAGGGATGAAAACTAGTTTTTGCTTCTCTGGTTAATAAACTACTAGTAACTCGCAAAGCGATGGGACACGGAGCAAGTATTTCTATTCTGCCCTTATTGAGCATTTTGTTGTTCTAATTTCAGGTCCCTAATGGTGCTCAAAATTTCATGATAGCAATTATACACCAGTAATACTTCAATGACACTGATACGGTCATTTTATTCATAATAAAAACCATATAACTCTTCGTTTCTTCTTCCATGACCAAAAAGACAAAAAATTTTGAAAATTACAAGTCACTAATTTTAAGAAAAATTATTGTTTAAAGAATGATTTTACGTAATAGTGCTTATAAAAAATGGCTTGTTTGATATATATATATACTACGCAAATACAGTTGTCTTTATCGTATTTGGCAATCGCAAAACCTCATAGACATATTCGATTGACTTACTACATCTATATTGAAAATAGCTAAAACTGACTATATTGCTGCAGAAATTTACCAGATTTTGTTCCGAACCCACAAGATAGAATTAATAGCACAGCCAATTTAGTGTCAAAACAATAAAACCAGCTGTTTAACGGGTTAAATAACCCTATAATTTCATAGTTCACCACCAACATTCAAAAAAACTTGCCTTGTGAAATTTTTTAAATTTTCACTTTTTTGGGGTATTTTCTAAACTTCTGCTCTTAGCTCGCAAATGCTATTTATGACAAGAAACACATAAAAGCATAGTTGTAGGTCTCGAAGAGAGAATATTCTGCATGCTGACTTCAGTGCAAATCCTCTATATCGAGATATAAATCACGAAAGATATACCCGGATAGCCAAATTTTAAAAAAATGTCATCCTTCACCGCTTTGGGGTCCATTTTGACCTGGAAACCGTCTTCGGTGGGTTTAGCGTCTAACAAAGTGCACAGATAGATTTAATTTTTGATTAAATGAAAAACTTGTGAAGATTCATCCATCCAGTAATGAGTTATGATCTCCACAGGTGCACAAAAGAGAAATTATTACGATCTTCGCTTCTAGCAAAGTTTCTGGTGGAAACTCCGCTCGGTGCGTTCTCTCCGTTTCAATTAGTGAAATTATACCCGTTATAATCGATTGCCTTATCGTTCTTGTTAAGGCAGTCTACTTCTACGGTCACTAACAATTTTGACTTTTCAATTTTATATTATAGTTTAATTACTCATCTCTATTTGTGTGCAGGTGTTACAGGTAAAAGTATAGTTCCCAACTTTTCCATGACACTGTTGCTTTTTAGCCCAGAAATCCTTTCTAACTTTATAACTAAAATCCTTTAAAATCCATGTATTTTAAATATATACACTAAAGTTACAATGGGTGCGTAGCATTTCCTTAAATTTTCTCGTTCTAGACCGACATGCTGATATTTTTTGCTGGCATCTAGTAAGTTAATGAATTGATGATTTTTCTTTCGTAGCTTTTGACATGAAGTCTCTTTTTATAATTGGCATAAAGAAACCTTTATTCTTAAAATTTTAAATACCGCATTACTCATTCTCCCCTATACTGTTCTAACGCTACAGCCATGTAAGTAGCAAGCTTTGATGATTTTTCAAGCAACGAATTGATGCTTTTTCTTTGGTAACTTTTGACATGAACTCTGTTTATATTTCGCATAAAGAAATTTTTATTCTTAAAATTTTAAATACTGCATTACTCATTCTCCCATACACCGTTCTAACGCTACAGCCATGTAAGTAGCAAGCTTTGATGATTTTTCAAGCAACGAATTGATGATTTTTCTTTGGTTACTTTTGACATGAAGTCTCTTTGTATATTTGGCATAAAGAAATTTTTATTCTTAAAATTTTAAATACCGCATTACTCATTCTCCCCTATACCGTTCCAACGCTACAGTCATGTAAGTAACAAGCTTTCGAGTTTAGACTTTATAATCTATCGGTACGAAGCTGTCATTGGCTGCTTAAATTACAATAAAATGAAACAAAATAATGGTACAAGTGATATCTGTAATGCTAACATATAGTTGCAGTTCAGAGGTGACTGCGCTTTGTTGAGCGGTTGATTTTGTCTCCGATTGTGTATATACAGTTTTCTCGTGTTTTTATCTTAGAAAGAAACATTAACTTTTATTTTCAGTTAATACGGTTGAATAAAGAAGGCCAATTGGCTTCGGGAGAGTGGTGTATTACACCGACGTCATCGGGATCACTTATTGGTAACCATTGTGGCTACGGTAGCGTGAATGGACCATGGAAATATCATGAGGTTATAACATCAATCATATAACGGAATAGATATCTATTAACTACATGTACCTTGAAATATTAGTTTCTATGTGATGGGCTAACGTAGCAATGCTTTTAACTATTGTAAAGCCAGAATAGTTCCTCTTAGTATCATTTATGAATATTTTTGAAGCTGGTTTTCCATTGAGAGCGCTAGGGGAAGATCATGAAAATTTATTTTTTTGTTTATCGATGTAACTCATAACTAATTTTCGGATGGATGGATATCCACAAACTTTTCTTTGTTCGATTGGATGGCCGTTCTAGTGATACGGTAAGAGCTCCGGCTCTACCTTACGTGTCGAAATGGCCAGTAGCTTATTTTTAAGGATTCTTTGACAAATCCGGCCATGTGGGTTCCGGTGTTTCGCAGCACATATCTCGCTGTATAGGTTTCGCATTAGCTACCCGAAGTGACCTTAACGAGAACTACAACTTTGCTGAATAGCACCACTCCCTATGCCGCTTTGAACCTGAATATGGGCCGTTGACCTTTTGTCAGAAATATCGATTTTTCTATTTTCGCTGTGTTACGTTATTGTAATTTCAAACGGTTTTGTTTGAGATTATAAATTATGCTGATTACGGTGGTTTTATAATATAAAGTGCAACTTGATCATGACATTCCTTCTCAGAGGTTCCACGGGTTATATCATAGACGAACCTAATTTTCAGAATATTTGTAGTCTTTCTTCAGTTGTTTGGATATATGTATTGCATTCTCTGCATTTATAACGATCTCTAAAGAATTAAACTGTGCGTTGAAGACGGTGGTGTGGCAATCGAACCGAATAATTCTGTGTCATGATTTTCAGAGGATTTCAAAGAGTCTGTCGGATAACTTGATTTACCGAATGAATTTCGACTGTTGTCACTTGAAAGTTATGCGTTTTCTGGGACTCCAGATAGGATATTGATGTCGCAGATTCCACAGTCACGGACAAAAGCACTTGCGTTAAAAACGGACGCACAAAATTGCGTCCGTTCGCGTCCGCACTTACTTTTGTTCGTGATTGTAGGATATGCCACATGCATATTAAATGGTATAATTCGTTAAGTCCTGTTAAACCAACGTTATACGGCATCGGGAGTTCCAGGGGTTTTAGGAGTATACATAAACAGAAACCTGTTACAAGTGATTACACATAATCACTGCCTATAGATAAAACCAAGCTCACTATCTTTCACTCTTACTTGCGAGATACCAGTTGTGTCTCTGTCAGAACCATAATTCATAAACTTTTACATTATGATTGCAAAAATTATTGGATCCGTAGTTGTATCTAGCTTTTGATTTTGTGTAACGTTAATCTCTACGTTTTTATTTTTTCTGTTTTTATGAAGAATTTGCAACTTTGACCGCTGTTTAACATTGTTATTCTGGTCATATTGGGCTATGGCTCTTAAGAGTCATCGAGTCCATGCACGGAAAGTAACGCAGGTTGCTTTTCTTTTTCAGTATCAGCGTTGTAAGTTACTAAAATGCTCAACTTTGACAAATAAAATTTTTTCATTTAGTTATAGCTAGAAATCTAGGGTACTGTTCAGCAATTAATACCGCATTTCAGGGAACGAACACCGAACGAAATTTACCTATCCGCGAGAGAACTTCTCACAGCTCCTGAATAATTTAAAACTGTATTAGTTATTATAGTAGATCTCGAACAAAATTTGACATTTCTCAAATGAATGCAGAATGATAGAACAGTAGAGAGGGTGAAATCAATGAAAGTTGTGTCGCAGTTTCTGTATTCTGCCGTATGCTAGGACCTTCCAACGTTAGAATTGTTCCACAAAAGTTTATTTTCTTAAAAATAGTAACTGCTAAATTTTGAATGTTTTCATTATTGTTGGTCTTTCATTAAATAAATAAGGTATTATGGTTTTAAAATTAACGCTACGCTGCCCTTAGTGCAGTACTTGTATATTAATTACTTTCTGAAAGTGTTGTTTGTCCCGTGAATGTTAAATTCGACGATTTGCTAGATTTCTTTGTCTCAAGGCAGGTCTGTTAGTTTTCTTACTCTGTGAGTGCGGTGAAAACATCGAATGTGCATATCTCTGTAAACAGCCATAATAAATGTAGCTTTACTTCACTAAGTTTTACTAGCTACTCTCAATCTATTTAACTTCCTACCCAAGTTACTAATACCTTAATACGACATTGTGAGATCACAATACGTCTCACGGTCAAAGCCGACACATTCAAAAAGCTGGTTTCAAGAGGACAGATTAGTGTGGTATACTACACGGCTGCAGCATATAATCTTATTAAGTTCCATCTATAATATGTGTCATACCGATAACCGCGAAACCACTCGTTTCACTGTATTGCAAATTTAATTTCTAAAATTTGAGTGTTGATTAGTAGACGTTGCCAAATTGACATTGATAAATAAAATAGCGATAATGACTGCAATAAATGAAATTCCTCCAATAAATGAAATTCCTCCAATGTTATTCTGCCTGGTCATTAGCATGTTCACAAACCCTTCGCTCAAATAATACAGCAAAAGTAATAGATCTTTTATGAAGTTATTTTTATTGGATTGTAATAAAAAAAATAGTTGTTTATATGCAGTACTTGTCAGAAATGAGTGTCACCGTTCCTCCGAACGATTATCGAACAGAAACCGAACAAAATTTATTCTCGAACAGCTCTCGAATACATGTAAAACGCTCCAATATGTCGAGACATCTGGAGCGAAATCGAACACATTTCAAACAAAATTTTGAATTTATCGAACAAACAGCACTCATTTCTGGCGGGTACTGTATGACCGTTATTTGCCAGTAACACTTAAATCCAAAACGATGCTATGATCGGTCTTTGTTTCAAAATATCGATGTAATGCTTTAATTCGCTCAGTTTTTTTAAAGTATACTTCCTAATAATTTTGGGTTACATGGTTTTGCGATACAGCTCAGCCCGTTCAAATATTTTGATATGTTTCCCAACAATCATTATTATTTGTTTTCAGAATGATCGTACATTCTTTGACCGAAGAACCAAAAAGTGCCTAACTGCAGTATCACATAGCATGATATCGCTGCAAAAATGCGATCCGGGTGCCGAAAACCAAAAATGGGCTTTTGATAACAAAATACTAAGGATATGAAAAGCTGCGGTCACTGTACTGGTTGCTAGTGTTATTAAGATTGCGGCTGTTCTGTGTTGCTGTGGCAATGCTTAGTTACTGATACACATGACCCTGTGCCACATCTGTTGATGTACAATGCTCAAACCTATAGCGAAGATGGAGCGATTGCGAACCATGTTTGGAATGCGTTGAATGATATATGCACATAAACGCAAAGTGTGCAGGCGCGCAAAACACATTTGCGAAAATGCGCCAAAACGCATGCTTGCGCAAATGCGTTTAAACACGTTCGCGTGTGTGCGCATGCAGTTTTGTTGAGTTAATTATGTCTGAGAGGCAGAATCGTTAACTAACATCTTACACTACACTAATTATAGCCTAACAAATACGTAATGTTTTTAAGTTAGATTTGTGTGTTTCAAAAAGTTATGTGCCTTTTTTGTGTTACTGTTACGGATAACATTATTTTGCCCATTTTTGTAAGGTACAAAACTGTGATATTCGTTCCTTCAGATTGTAAATTAAAAAATTCCAACCGCATAGTAAAATCATTCTTGTAATGTTTGATGTTTCTGATGGTCACTGTGATATTATGAATAATGACAATTCGCCCATTTATCTGGCCTGTCCTTAGCTTTCGAAAAGTGGGGTGGATCAGGTTTGCTTAAAAATACTAAGTAATTCCATATTTTAGTGTACTTTTAATGTCCTGCAAGTATCTTCAAGCTATAACACGACGTTTTAGTATTAGGAAGTATAGTGATAATTAGTGTTGAAAAGACAATTTGCATACAGAAAACATAAATTTAGGGACATTAAAAAATTTTGGATTTACTTGAACACGATGGTTTCGGCCGAGCGGTGGGAGAACGAACATGTGGGATTTGTCAAGGGGGGGTCCCAGCTCCTCCCCACTGCGTACAGGCCAGTTATTGTCAGGTACTAGGTTGTGATTATATTCGTTCGCCAAATTTGTAAGCGAAAAAATATTCTAACGGCATGACAAAATCTTTCTTGTAATGTTTGCGATGGTCATTGCGCTTTTATGGGTAACGATACTTCATCTGTTTATTGTCTGGTACAAGAATTGTGATGATAAACGGTATTGCAAAGTCATACTTGTATTGTTCAATGTTTGCGGACGCTATAACGATAGTATAGATAATGTTACTTGGCCATTTATTGGGGGGAACAAAGCTGCAATGATATTCGTTCGTCAAATTTTTATGTAAGCCCAAAAATATTCTAAAGGTTTATCAAAATCACTCTTGTGATGTTTGATGTTTGCGATGGTCATTGTTTTTTTATATTAATGCTTATGACTTAATAATGCTATAAATATATTAGTGTGTGAGTGAGCAAAGTCATGGGTGTGGTATTTTCCGATGTTCTTGCGTTGCATTCGTGCCAGCGTTGGAACCGGGTCACAACCCTTGACCCGGATTTTTTTCAGATCTGCTCACGAAGTCAGTATTGAATACGACACGAAAACACTGTGTTAACCACTAAATTTACTGTTAAAAATACATGCAAGGGTAATACGACAAATGACAAAAGCAAGTAAGCTTGTACATATGTTGAAACATAAATCAAAACCCGAAAGGTGCTTCTACTGGACAATTCTTCTGTATCCTGAGCCGCTTGTGTTGGCAAATTTAATAACTGATGTGTGGTTTGTTTGTTTATTTGCATACCTGAACAGATCTGTGCCCATCAAATTTTACTGACAATGTTGAATTGCATTTTATTTTCCTGCGCTATTCCGCGTAATGAAAATAAAATTTAAAAGTCCAATTTTGAAATTTCTGGTATTTTCCATGTGTTAAGAGCGCTGTCGGCATTTATATGCTATGAATTTCGTTCGTGACACAACAGATTCGGTTTTACCATTGGAATTATCGTACACACAATGGTTGAGCATAAGATAAGTAGGATAACTCCAGCTACACAGTTACCTCTTGCACTGGCCGGCCTTGGTAAAATATATGCACTTGTATACAAGTCATGTTCCAGTGACTATGTTCCTTAAATAGTGTCACGTGCTCGTGTGGTTTACAAAAGTGAATAAATTTTTTTGCATTGTTTGTAAATTTTCTTTTCAGGCGAAACCATGTGTTTGTGTTTGTAATTGCAGAAGGTGCCTCTAATGTAAAAGATAACCGGGTCATCCGGGCAAGGGTGTGACCCGGTGACCCGGTTCCAACGCTGATTCGTGCGTTTCGTTCCAGTATCATTTCATATAAATCTTGAGCGTATTTTTACCATTAAAAATAAAAGTAATAATTTTTGCTAATACAAAATATTTCATAACTTGATATTTATCTAGTTATTGTATACGACACTGGATGTTGTGTAATGTTTCCTCCAAAAATGACCGTTCGCTTGAAACATTATGCTCGTTCTATTGCCTGTTCGCTTGAAAGGCGAAAGCCATTTCTCGTCCTATTATTTATGGCCGTTGTGATTATGTTGGATGTGCTGCCTTGAAATAGCCAAAGAACTAAATAGTATGGTAAGCGGTCAATGGGGGCATGGTAGGGGTGTGTCCGCGTAATAACATTGTAATAATCCGAATATGTTGACAACCCAATCACGACAGTTTGTAATGTTTGACACTTGTTTTAGACGTAATACTGTTCAAAGTTATACGTGTCTGCACAAAATTGCTTATATTGGTTGCTAGTGCCGGTATTTCACATATAAGAATACCGGAACGAATTGGACTCAATGTGATCTCGGTTTTGCGTTCTGTTCAACTGAACCTCGAACTAATTTATAGACTTTTCATTATGCCATTATATTGGGAATTTGTATTGCCGCATTTTTGTTGTGCACAATAATCTTAGCTTCGTTGCGTGTGGAAACTGGTTGGCATTGTAATTCTATAATGGATTTTGTGTATTATAAAAGTAATTCTGAATTGTGCTGGGTCAACATGCTCAAAAATGTTTAAATCGGTGATATGGAGTTTGATAATTTTATACATAGGTTGAGCGCCCGTATGCTAGCAAAGCATTGCAGGTCAATGTAATTACGATTGCTTCGTCCATACAGCGTCACTATCTACCGATATCTCATTTGTTATGTTTTAGTTTGAATAAATTATTCACATTATGGTATGTATACGAGCGAATAGTCTGCCGCCCCAGCTTAATCCGCACTATATATACTTTTTTCAAGGATATTAAGGTCTATATATCGCACGCGCAACATTTCTTACTGTAGACAATAACTACAATCTCTACAAACTTCACAGAAAAGAAACCGCGGGAAGCGACGGTGCCGTAATACACACACCATTAGCCCTACAAATTTAATACATTAAACACCAACAGGCGCAATACACGTAAAATTATTTTCGAAACGGTCTATTCCAGTAGATATGAAATGGCTGTTTTACCCCCCCCCACACAGTGGTGGCGGAAGTGGGGTGACAGGTGGCATATATATGTTTTAATTGCTACTAACAATTATTTGGATATAATTCTATATATATTTGCAAAGCTTTCCCTTCGCTCTTTTCTATCTGAATGAGTCACTCATGGCTTAGCTAGTTTGTTTCAAGCTGATATATAAAGTCACATGTGTCGGTATCCTTTTATCTTAAACTATTAGTTGTTCACCACCAAAAGCTATAATTTATAAATATATGTGTATATATACTGATTAGTAGCATAATCCACCCAGCCAAGCAACGTTACCAAATTAATTGCAACGAAGGAGTTAATATTATGCGTTCTGGTTCTGGCTCACGTCATTTAATGACTGTTTTTAAGAGTAATATTTATAGAGGTAAAATACTTAGAATCTATATAACTAGGAAATCAGAGTTTTGTTGAACTATATACCAATCCGTCAACTAATAAGTGTGATGTGCGCATGAATCAAAAGCTAAAACTAAACATATGACGTGTGGCTGAAATTCACCGTTGTGTACTGGTTCTGACAGAGTCACATCATAAACAAAACATGTATGCTTATATAAAGGTGTTGTAAGCTGTTTCAAAAGATTTGTTATAACACAACACGATAGCTATTTTTAGGAATATATGTAACACACACTGCACCATACATATACTTACATTTTGTTATTTCGAATTTTCATGTATTGGCATATACGTATTAATGTTTACATTTACCGGTCGTTCGTTCACAGCCGTTCATCGTGCACAGCACAAAACACACACATATATATATATCTTTTCAGTTACAATATTACAACACTGCACGAGACGTGTTTGATACATTTATACTTACATGCAGCTCATCAGATTAGCACACTTTCGAAGCATAAACTTCACACACACTGATATACAAATATTATACAATGATATAGATGTTACTATACAAATATTTACAATTTCTTTGCAATTATTTAAATTAGTTATTGTATTGTCTTAATAATTATTGACCAGTTCGATTCGTTTCTTCCCGGTTTTGAAAATAGACTCCACTCGGCAGTATCGATGCTAAAACAATATGTTCTTACTTATTCATGTAATATTTTCAACGGTTTTACACACATATATATAATCATCATGCTATTCATAAAATATGCAATATACTTACAGATGTTTACATATACAGTAATATGTAACAGCCCGAAATTTTAGGGATTTTAACAGGATATATAAGAAGGAGAAAATATCTAAATTTAGGTCAAAATACGGGAAAATGTCATGGGACGGGCGATCGGATACCGGTGGAGCGTGACCGGAGTATTATGCCGTATACCATTAATTGTTGTTATAAAAATAAAATATGTCATAATATGTCATGGATATAAAATGTTGTGTAGTCACGCTCCACCCGCCCGAGGTGCACGGGGTGATTTTGGCACCAAGACGGAATATTTGTGACCCTAAGTAGGGTATCCGGTCGACCCAAGTGAAATCAATGATAACCTGTGCGTTTATTGTGTGCCTTATATGAATGTTATGTTATTTTAGCTTATAGGTGATACCGTGTGTCAGGATGGGTCGGGGTACTGTGCAGAACCTTTATCAAAACACAAACGGAAAATTTTATTGACCTTCGAACCGCGAGGACCCATCCTGGCACGCATCTGTATGTTAACGACTCAGTGAATGAAGCAAAAAATCAAGCGCGGAGGCAAATTTAAACCTTCCGAGTTCAACTACACCCCAAATTTATATGAGTCTCTTAAAGGCAAAATTTTATAGTTTTTCGGTACTCCGCGCGAAATAGGATTATCTCAGTATCTTTAGGGCCCCCAGGGGCTTCAAAATCTCGCATTCGGGTCCGCCCGCCCCGTACCCCTGAATACTTAGGGACCCCTGAATAGGCGTTTAAACGCTAAATTTTCAACGGTTTAAATCTTAACAGAAATAACCAAAACTCCCCGATTTTTCAAGCTCAATACCTCCACAGGGTCTTACCCTAACAGTTTCATCGAAAACCGGGGCCTCCTAACTTAACCGGTCCGCGCAGGATCCGGATAACCCCATCGGGACACTAAAATTTTCTGCTTTCGCCGCACAAAACAGCCTCTAACAGGCTACCTACGGGAGATAGATTAAATTTAATATTCTCATCAGTAGGCGACCCGCCAGGGCGTGAA